>LOJH01053825.1:3152-15454 GCA_001685095.1 Ellobius talpinus
GATCCTAATTCATTAAAAATAAGCATAAAAGTTGTGTTTTGATTTACAGGTAGGAGCCTGTGACAGCTTGCTAGTCCTGCAATAAACCTGCTTTTTAATAAATGTCTTTTGAGATACCTGATATTTGCCAGACACTTTGTTGTATATTGGGCTATAAATAAACAATACTTCCTTTGGATTAGCTCAGGGTGCTAAAAAGGCCTAGATAGTATAGTCTAAGCAAACGCAGAAATGCACCACGATGGCTAGAACTGCATGGAAGAAGAGACATAATCCCAGCTCAGTGTGAATTTGGGGATAATGAAAGTTCTACAGAGGTCTTTCATGGTCCAGGGTATTGAACAGAGAGTGGAGCTGGGGAACACAGCCTGTGCAAGAAAATGGGACATTGCGGTGAAGACATAATTCCACCAGTGTGCAGTTTCAGACATCATTGGTGTCTCTGGGAAAAGAGTTGTCACATTTGAAGACTGAGCAGCTTGCACTGAAGCATGTGAAGAATTTTCCAGAATTTTTAGATCAGAGCTTTTTAGAAAGTTCTTTTGTTGTTATTGTTGTTTGGGGGAGCTTAAACAAGAAAGAAAATAAAACCTACTGAATGGTTAAGTAATTATTTTATCAGGACATCATCTTGCTCTTGTTCCACTTTCTCTGTTGGCATTATTCAGCATAAACAGCCTCCAGTGCACTCTTTCATTTCCTTGGTTTTTCTCTCAGAAAATTTATTCTCATGCTTTGACTTTTGTATGTAGTGTGAATTTTCTTAACAATATGGTTGGCTAACAAGATCTAAATAATGNACACACACACACACACACACACACACACACACTACTTATATACTTAAGATCAATGCTAAGTGAACTCTGCAGGTTTTATACACATGCACACACACATGTGTGCACACACACACCTAGATATATGTGTATAATGTGTGCATATATAATGTGTGTAACAATGATAATTAAGAGCTTGAGACAGAGGGGGGATGTGGGAGGAGTCAGATGGGGTAGTTGGAAGCATAGAAATAATGCAAATATAGTACATGCTTATGAAACTCTCAGAAAAATTAAAAATTTAAATTAGAAAAAACATAACAAATAGGAAACCATTAAATTTTAGGTATGTAAATGAACAGTAAAATAATTCCTACAATATCATATCACCAAACATTAATATAAAGTGATTTCTTTTGAGAACATAATAAAAGAATTTTAAAATTTCACAGCAATTAGATTATGCTGAGTTTGAGAAGGAAGGGATTATAAATTGACTTTTATGATGCATTTGGCAATATTGAGATGATGAAAAGACTTCCTAAAAGTATTCAGTTTGCAAAGTCACTAAATAATTACTAAGTAGTTATTTGGGGGATATATTTTATTTTTGAATGATAGCTTTATTGGGAAACACTCACTTGTGTTGGTAACATATCTTACTCAGCAGTTTCTCACAGTGAACTTTTGGTGACCTTTTTTTTACCATTTGATATTTCATCAGGCTTTCACAACTCAAAAACTACCTCATTTTCAATAAGTCATGTCATTTATTAGAAACCTTTCTTTCCCAAGATAATATTTAACTGTTTAACTACACATCTATATGGGAAAATCAAACAAGCATTTGCTTAGAATTTTATGGTGTATACATGCTAAAGGAATACTGAAACTGTATAAATTGAAGGTTATGGCATGAGATGTATAAATTGACAGTACGGCTGCTCCAAGGTATGGGTAAGCACACAGTTTTTTGTTGTGGACATGGGAGTGAAGAAGGGGCGCCTGGAAGAGTTCAGAGCAGAGAGAGAAAGCTGTAGATTGAAAATGGCCAGGAACCTGCATCTGACCATGATAGGAAAGAGAGAGTGGGAGCTAATGAGAGAGGAAGACAAAAAAGACCTTGAGTGAGGACCAAAAGAGGGCATAGGAAGAGGATTAAGAGAGGAAGACAAAAGAGAGAGCATAAAATCAAAATAGCAGGGTTTATAAGGAGCCGTGAGTAGCTGGGAAGAGGGGAGCCCACGGGACAGAAAGGTTTAGGATGAAGGGCAGTATGAGAAAAGCCAGGACGCTAGCATGGACTCTGGAATGTGTAACAGGTACATGTGATCTCTAGGGAGTCTGAAGGCCATGCGCACTTTGGTATGTTAATAAACATCACACATAGCCTTTCTCCCTTTGAAATGGAAACCCTGTCCTTTGGTAGAGGGAAACTGGCTTCACAAGTTCCTGAAGAACACTAGCTTTTGTCTAAACCTGACAGAAAACTATATTAGCTTTCTAGTAATCTAAAAACCTTCAATTTTTAACTTAGAAAAAAGAAAAATAATAATAGTAAGATAATAATGATAGCAAGACAATAGTACTAACAGCCACATGATCCTAGCTTAAGTCTCCAGCACCACATTAAAAATAACAAACAAAATCAGTAAGTGAACCTTCAATATTGCTTTGATGTAGGCTCAATATTTATCAGTTTATTTTATTTTCTGTTTATAGGTCACTTGCTAGCATGTCTGTGCTAAATGTACAAGCAATATTCATGAAGGCCAGAAGAGGACATCAGATCCCTTAGAACTGGATTTGCTGACTACTGTGAGTTGTCTGGCGGGTGCCAGGGATTGAACCTGGGTCCCCTGAAAGAGCAGTCTGTGCTCTTAACTGCTGAGCTATAACTATAGAGATAGCCCTAAGATTTCTTTTTTTCCCTGTTCCCTCACTGATATTATTTAAAGGGCATCCCAGCTATTGTATCTCTTGATCCAGAAATGTGATAAACTGTACCTGAAGGAAGTCCTTCTGATATAGAAGTCTAATAGAATGTGTCATGACTTCTGTCTTCACATCAGTCTACTTTAGAATCACTCATTCGGGAACTTGGAAGCACCTTTGCAGCATACCCTATCATTCTGGAGTCTCTATTGTTACTTATACATAAACTTGGCCCTGCACATACCTTAGGGCAGTGGTTAACTTGAGGGTTGGTGTGACCCCTTTGGGATCAACTGACTCTCACACAGGGGTTACCTAAGACCATCAAAAAAACACAGGTATCTGCATTGCAATTCTTAATAGTAGCAAAACATACAATTATGGGGTAGCAACAAAAAACAATTCTATGCTTTGGGGTCACCATTGCATGAGGAACTGTATTAAAGGGTCTGTATAAAATGTATAGTATAAATGCAAAAACTGGATAAAATGCTGCCATTGGGAAGGACCACTGCCCTAGAGTGGTACTGCTCATACCACCAGCAGAGACTCAACTGTGCTCCTTGTCTGCTAGATGTGCTAGACAAATGCTAAGGTTAGGAAAGAATGTGCAGTCTCAAGGGACTGACAAACTCATGAATTTGAATACAGTCATGTCCTTCTGCAAGATTAGTAAAAGAGTAGCATTTTTGCCTCAGAGCTAACTTCAGAGAGATGATGCATGATAAAGCTAATGCAATTAGCACTATTGTGCTGGATACTTTCATGTCAACTTGATACAAGCTAACGTCATCTGAGCCGAGGGAGCCTCAGTTGAGGAGATGCCTTCCTAAGACCATATTGTAGGGCATTTTCTTAATTAGCGATTGATAAGAGAGGGCCCAGACTACTGTTGGTGGTGCTGTCTCTCAACTGGTGGTTCTGAGTTCTATAAAAATGGAAGCTGAGAAAATTACAGGGAGAGAGCAAGTAAGCAGCATCCCTTCATGGCCTCTCCATAAGCTCCTGCCTCCAGGTTCCTGCCCATTTTGAGCTCCTGATGTGAGACCATACATCAAGTAAACCCTTTCCTTTCCAGCTTACTTTCAGTCATGGTGTTTTAGCATAGCCACAGTAACCGTAGCTAAGACAACTGTGAGTAGGATAAATAGAGAATTCTGTAGAATCTAATTCCTATATCAGCCAGCCTGTGGACACATCTGTGATGGGTTGCCTTGATTGTTACTTGATTGGAACAGCCCATCCCACCATGGGTGGCACCATTCCCTGGGCAAGTGGTCCAGGGTTATGGATTGCAACCTAGAAGTAAAAGTCAAGTAAATCCTTTCCTCCCGTAAAATGCTTTTTAGCCATATTGTTTGTTAGAGAAACAGAAAGGAATCTAGAACAGAGACTATTGCTTTAGACTTCATCTTCCTAAAATTTGTATGCCACTAAAATAATTCTTAGCTATTAACAAATTTCCTAGTGAGGATATTATGATGTGAATGCTTTGAAGGTGATACAGCATTGAGGGTGGGATTCTCATAAGAGGAATCACTGCTCTTGTAAAAGAGTAACCAGTGAGCTTTCTTTCTCCTTTCTACCATGCAAAGACATTGAGAAAGATATCTGTGAAACAGGAAGCACCCTGTGTCTAGAATCTGACAGTATCTTCATCTTCAACTTTTCAGCCTCCAAACTATGAGCAGTATATTTTTGTTTTCTACAAGCCTAGCAGTTTATTAGCAGGTAATTTGTTGTAGTGGGTAGAGTGGGCTAAGGATTTGAATATTTGAAAGATCTACCAAATAAGAAGGAATTAGATTGAATTAGTATTGCTATGAGGCAGAGCTTTACCCAGGAAGCAGCATAAAATTTAAAAACAGCATCCTCCAGACACAACAGGAATTGATGCATATAAACTCAGAGAGATTGTGACAGCACTCACATTCCCAACACAGGTTCAAACCAAGTTCCAAGTACTGAGAAGGGGTAACAGACCCTACGTTCCTCCCATAACTAAGGAGCTATTAACAATTGAGACCTGTTGGAGAAGGAAAAGAGTAAGTTATATCAACCATACTTCAGAGTAGGCCTCATATCCAGGAGTAGTTGGGCAATGCAAAACAAACTCTGTGATTATTTTTGAGTGTATCTTTGTTTAGTTTAGTTGTGCTTTGCTATTTTATCTAATTGCTTTTGTCTTTTGCTTGATTGCTATGATATTCATTTTGTTGCTGTTTTTGTTTATTTTGTGAGAGAAAGATAGAACTTGAAAGGACGGAGGCGGAAAGATCTGAGAGGAGTTGGGATAGAGAATGGAATATGGTTAAAATATATTGCAAGGAAAAACTGACAACAAAAAAAGATTATGCCAGCTCCAGAAATCAGCCAGTTCTGTTTCAGTGACTGTCTGCAAATGAAAGGGGCTACTGGAGAAGCAATAAGCACCACAACTATAGGCATTGAAGAAAAAAAAAGAATCTCATTTTTTTCTGTCTCAAACATGTCTGAGTAATCCTAGGTTCTTTTCTTTTTGGAGATCCTATAATTGAAATCACTTTATATAGAAAGTAAACTCAAACTTCTGTACCTGAAGTCATTTGAGCAATTATTTTAAAAACGTGATCAGGTTGGGGCTATCCATCATTTGGCCAGATGCATGATGTGCATACATGAGGACTTGAGTTTGAATATCCAGGACCTATGTAAAAATAAAAGTCTGGGTACGAGAGTGCCTTCCTGCAATTCCAGCATGGGTTGGGAGTAGAACATAGGCAAGCAGATCCCTGAAGTTCACTGGCCTGCTAGCCTAGCCAAGTCAATAAGCTTCAGATTCAATGGCTCATAAATAAACGGCAGAGTGGGACTGAGGAAGATTGCTGTGGGATGATCTTCTGTACGCTGTGAACATGTATCCCTCTCACTGGGTAATAAAAAAAAAGCTGCTTTGGCACATAGCAAGGCAAAATAAGACCAGGTTGGAAAGTCATACTGAAAATATGAGCAGAAAGAAGGGCAGAGTTGGAGAGATGCGAGCCAGCCACCCAAGAAGCAGCAGACCCGTAAAGCCACATGATGTAGGAAGTCCTTCTGTATATGTATTGCTTTTATTGGTTAATCAATAAAGAAACTGCTTGAGCCTATATCAGGGCAGAACAGAGCTAGGTGGGAAAAACTAAACTGAATGCTGGGAGAAAGAAGGCCAAATCAGGAAGACGCCATGTAGCTACCTCCAGAGATGGATGCACTGGAACTTTGCTGGAAGGCCTTGAGCTTTTGGTAAATAGAAATTAGTAGAAATAGGTTAAGTTTAGATATAAGAGCTAGCCAATAAGAAGCTAGAGCTAATGGGCCAATCAGTGAGTTAATTAATATGGTTTCTGGGTGATTATTTTGGGAGTCTGGGCATCCAGGAACACACAAGTGGCCTCCTACAATAGCCATGGCCCATGGCAATACTTAGATTAATAGAAATGGGTTAATTTAAATATAAGAGCAAGTTATTAATAAGCCTGAACTATAGCCAAAGATTCTGTAATTAATATTAAGCCTCTGAGGTATTATTTAGAAGTGGCTGCAGGACAGAGAAGCCTCTATTTACAGAAGACATTCAATCTGAACTCCTTGTTCTCACATGCATAGCAACATACTTATGTGCATACCTATAAGTTCATACAGCAATCCAACACACACACAAATCATACACACACTTCTCGCTCCTTTTCAAACTGTTATTGCTCTATCCAGAGTCTATTTATACCATTTAAATTCATCCAGGCATAATATTTATTGAGTGCTTACTATTGCAAATATCAGTAGACAAAGAGTATGGAATCACAGCATCCTCCTAACAAATTTCCAAGTAGATATTCTTGTCTTCATTTTAAGGATTAGAAAGGTAAGGCCTTTCTGAGTTCTAGTGTGCTGTGAAGGCTTGCAGAGTTAAAGAAGGAAGAAGCAGAGTTGTAGGAGAAGACTCTTATAGCACCAGAGAAACCAGCATACAGGGTTAGGAGTATCTCTGGCTCAAGTTCACTGATCAACAGACTGCATCTCTCCTCTGTGGATTCTTTATACTACATGTTGTGCAATGGCATACCTTTTAGGGAGACTTATCAGCATTACAAAACTCCAAAGGGATAACAGAGATGACATGAGATTGTTGGGAGCAGTTAGTTTCTGGTTTTATTATTGCCACATCAGAGAACTTACAGCAGTTCTGTTTCAGACAGTTGTGTGTGTCAGTCCAGCTCTGACCACACAATTCATTTCTACCTCTTCTTCACAGCACTTGATATTTTTTAAATCTCTTCAGCCATTTCTCCATTCGCCATTCATTAGCATTTTGCTTATAATAATCAAATCTAGGCTAGTTAATTGAATGGTTTATTATCCACAAGTTGCACAGAGTGAAAATTAATAATAATTGAAAAAGCAGAAAAATAGAATCCTCAGTTCTTTCAGGAGAGATTTCAGAAATTTCAGAGGTCAAGTTTCTGTGACTTGACCAGCAGCAAGGACAATCATTATAATCATCATGTTATTCAGGCTAAGTACAGCATTAAGTGATAACTTCAATAAAATTTCCTACTAACACTTAAGCAAAAAGTATTATAAAGGGCTAGAAATTTGGATCGATGGTTAAGATTGCTACTCTTGCAGAGGACCTGAGTTTGGTCCTCAACATTCCTGTTAGGCAGCTCACAAATGTCTGTAACTTCAGCTGCATGGGAGCCTCTGAACTCCTTTGGCACCTGAATACTCATTTACACACACACGTACACACACATACACACACAATTTTAAATGAAATAAAACTTTTAATTGCTTTGAGCAATAATACAGTTTTAGCAATGTCATTCTTGAATTTCATAGTGCTATTAACTCATCAAAGTCATTGCTGATGATTTTCTCATGACCCTGAACCTCCTGGACATGTTTACTCAGAGCCACTGAACATACTATTTCTATGTACAGATTACAGTTCCCATGATCAAAATGTTTCAACTTAAGTTGAGCAGGTGACTCAGGTTTGCAATACCAACAGGAGAAGCCAGAGGCAGGAGGATGGGTGTGAGTTTGACCCAACCTGATAGGAGTATTTAGGATGTGATTTCTCTGCAAGCCATAGTTATAAAGTGAGATCTTTGTCTCTATAAAAAAAAACAAAATTAACAAAGAACTTAAATGATTCTAGCTCAGAAGAACAAATATTAGGAAAGATCATGATAAGGAATATAAAATACATATATGTTTTATGTTTCTATGTTTCTAACTTCTGTGCTACTAAAGATGAACTGATATCATAGGCAATGTTATTCAAAGTGAAATACAAATACTAGATGAATTTTATGGGTGTTTAACAACAGATTTTCCTTCCTTGCAAATGTCCCACTTCAGTATTAAAATCCACTTGCATTCTTTCAATACAAACAGATTGGCAGAGACAATTGCATGTGTCTTAGAATACAAAGTGGCCACAAATTATTAAATTTAACTTGAGCCTCACACACATATACACAAAACACAATACACACATATACAAGCATACAGACACACTCACATACACACACATGCACACAAGTGCCCTCACACATACACACACTCATACAAGCACACACACACATACACACACACTCACACAATACACACATATGCCTACATACAGACACACTCATACGCAACACACACACATGCACACATGTACCCGCACACACTACATACACACAATACACACATATGCACAAATACAGACACAAAACAAACAGTGCACACACATACCACACATCCATGTACCCACACACAGCCACCAACACTCACACACCACACACACACACCACACACTTGCAAAAGTTAAGTAAAGAACTGTTTTTTTAGTTTTTCTCTCAGTTTGATCAGGGTCAAGGCTCCATAGCTGAGCAGTGCCCTTGACTCCTCCTTGGTATGGAAATCAAGGCTCAGATCCAGCTCCAGTCCAAAGCACCACCCAAGCCTCTGTCTCAGTTCATTTAGCCTTTGCTCCAGTTCCAGACTAAAGCTTACCCTGGTGCCACGGCAGGGCCTCGGCTCACTTACGTTTCTAGTAAAGGACTGGTAAAGAACTAGGCACAATTCTACTCTTAGGCTCAGGTTGGGACTGGCCCAGCCTCAGCCCCACGATGAGCACAAACCCAGGGACAATACCAGACCCAGGTTTTAAATAAAGAACTGTACTAACATGTGGAATAGGTGCGTGTGTGGAGTAGGTGGATTCTTAAATTATTATACTTAGTTTCTAAATCTCCAACAAGGACAAGGCAAATACTAGATTCTTACGCATTTTGGCAAAGGGTTAGGTATTGCCTGTATTCTCTGCAGTATGCTTACTTGTGAAAACTTCATGACTGAACTTTCGTCATGGGTGCTTCAATGTTTTTGTTCGGTTCCTCAAGGGCTGCGCATAGGCGGCTGTGGCTGTTTTCAGGAGTGCATCTGACCAGAGTGGACAGTACTTACCTGCGTGGTGGTACTGATTTCCTTCTGTTCTTTACTCTGATGGAGTTTCAGGGTCTCATATCTATCTCAGGCATTCAGACAACTTCTCCTTTTCTGTCTTCTCCTCCTTTTCTTTCTTCTCTTTCTTTCCCTTCTTCTACTCCTCCTTCTCTTTCTCCTTTTCCTTCCTGCCTTCTTCTTCCTCCTCCTCCTCTTCTCCTTCATCCTCTTCTCCTTCCTCCTCTTCCTCTTCTTCTTCTTGTCTCATTATTATCCCTGGCTATTGTGGATCTCAGTACATAGGCAAAGTTAACGTCAGATTCATAGAAATTCACCAACCCCTGCCTTGTGAGTGCTCTGACTCATGGTGAAGTTATGCACCACCACTCCAGCTGCAGACATCTGGACATCTGTCTGGTAGTGCAAAATTATGAAGCGCTTCGGTTATTTCACTGTCTCTGATTAAACAATCTGCTTCTACTCCCCCACAGTTACAGAAGCATTTTAATGGGGTACATGTCCAATGAGAAGTCATAACTTTCAAGTTTATATTCATTCAGGTTCCATAGAAAAGTTGTCTCTTTCATGCCACGCGCTCTGAAAATCCACCAGGACTCTTGATTTTACCACCCAGATGCTCAATCACCATCAGTACTCAAACTCTAACAATAATCCTGCTGAAAATAGTCTTCTCCTCATAAGACCTCCTTCCCTTTTATGTAGGAAATGTTCTCATATCAACCCACATTTTTCTCCTAATCATCCTTAAAACTCCATGTTCAGCAGCCTCTGGAGAATAAGTCTTTTGTGGCTCAGTCTTGGAGCTCTCAAAATCTTAGCTGTTATTATGCTTGGCTTTTGAAATCCCTGGCTCATATGAGTATTTTTAAAATAATATCTTTATTTATTCTTCAAAATAATCCATATATGTATACACTGTGCTGTGATCATACCCATCTCCATTCTCCCACTGCAACTCACCCAAGAGCCTCCCAAACAGCTCCATCCCAACTTCATGTCTTATTCACACGTGCATTTATTTATTCTTAACTCACTAAATCTAATAAGTTCTGCTGATACACTTAATGAGTGCATGGTTGTGAGGTCACCCACTGGGGCATAGGCAGCTTCCAGTGGCTGTCTTTCCATAGAGGGAAGTGATTCTTTGTCCCCAGAGAGCCATCTATTCCCACGCTCATCAGCTAGGGCTTGAGCATGAGTAACCTCTCTTGACTCCATTCTGGAATTTTAACTGGCTGCTCTTGTGCTGATCTTATACAGGTAATAATAACTACAGTAAGTTCACATGTGTAATAGTCATGCCACATCCAGTATACAGCACATTATGGTGGTCTGCCCCTATTCTCCAGCTTTCCTGTGTTAACCCCTCTCCCCCAATGTCCCCTGCTGCACTGAGAAGGAGGTGTGGGGTGAGATGTTAGAGAAGTCTCACCTGCAGCTAAGCACTCATGGTCCTGTGTTCTCCGTACTTTGCACAGCGTGAGACTCTGCATTAACCTCTGAGCACTGTAGTAAGAAACTTCTCTGCTCAAGGTTGAGAGCAGTGCAAATATGTAGGCTAAACAATAGACACCCACAAGGCGGCTTAACAATATGGCTACTGAAGTTTGTTTTTTTTTTTGCTGGGCAGTGGTGGTGCACACCTTTAATCCTAACACTTGGGAGGCAGAGGCAGGCAGATCTCTGTGAGTTCAAGACCAACCTTGTCTACAGAGAGAGTTTTAAGATAGGCTCCAAAGCTACACAAAGACATCTTGTCTAGAAAAACAAATAAAAACAAAACTAACATTAACAATAAAAATCAAACCCCCAAAAAACATGAACATTTAAAAAATTAGCAGTACTCCACTGACATCCTTTGAGCTCCCTAGCCATGGGTCTTGACCATGGCCAAGAATAAATTCTGTTCAGTGAAAAGACCTCAGATCAAATCAAGAGAGCTTTGGGTTACCCCCATAAACATTTTGCTATTACTGTAATAGTGGGCACACCTATCAGTATTGTAGCATGAAGTGTCCAGTGCTGGGCAAGACCACGGATGCCTTTTATTCCCAGCAGACTGCAGATCTCCTTCTATACTATGAAAGATAGCTATCAGGGAGAGAAAGTCCTCATTAATTCAAAATCATTTCTCTATTTACCTGTCTAGTTATGGTGAACAGCTAAGACCAATGGCAATAAACCTCTCTCTCCTTCGCTTTTTTAAAATATAAAAGATTATATTTTGAAATTATAATTACATCATTCCCCCTTTTCATTCCTCCCTGAAAGCCTTTTCATATAGCCCTTCTTACTGTTTTTCAAATTGATGACCTCATCTTTGACTACAGGCACAAGCTTGCATGTGCAAACACACACACACACACACACACACAAACACACACTTATTCCCAGGAAAGAGCACACCAATTGTTATCCAGTACCAAGTGAACTCTCTTTCACCTTTACAATCTTCTCCTTATTCAGTTTTTCAATACTTTCACTGTAATATGTCATTATGCCATGAGGAGTTTCTTTACTGATCCTATTTATTCAATGTTCTGAGGACTCTTGTACCTGAATGGGTATGTTTTTCTCAAGATTTTGAAATTTTTCTTCTTTGATTTTTATGGAAAACACTTCCTATGACATTCATATGCCACTTTTCTTGATCTTACCTGTATCAGAATGTTAGGTTTCTCAGAGTTCCCCACGTTCTGTTCATTTCCTTTTCTGAATTTGTGCCAGTCTTTACCTTGCAATTCAATCCCTCCACCTTATCTTCCAGCCTTATTCTTTGTTTTTCAGATGACCTATCCCATCGGTGAGACTTTTCCCTCAGACTTTCATTGCTTGAATGAATTCTTGAACTTTAGCTTATTCCATTTTGGCTTTTATTCACCAATTCTATCTGCTTTTTTGAATTGTAATTCTGTTTTGTATTTTCCCTATTTCATTCAACTCTTTGTTTTTGTTTTCCTAGAGTATATCCATGTCTTCTTTGAGTTTTTAAAATATAGTTATGATCACTCAGAATCTCACTATGTAGCCAGGACTGGCACAGAACTTGCTGTAAAGACCAAGCTGGTCTTGAGCCCACAGAGATTTGCTGCATCTTCCTCCCAAGTCCTG
>LOJH01053826.1:0-12128 GCA_001685095.1 Ellobius talpinus
CTCAAGACCCAGTAATACCACTTTTGGGTGTATATCCAAAGGATGCTCAATCATACCACAAGGATATTTGCTTAACTATGTTCATAGCAGCATTGTTTGTCATAGCCAGAACCTGAAAATCTAAATGCCCCATAGCACATTTTAAGAATTACTCTTGCCGTCAGATAAAAGGATCATCCATTACACAATTTTAAGTAATAAATATTACTCACAGAAATAATACTCATTAAACACTTGTGTGCAAAATCTTTTCCTCATGATTTATAAGCATTATATTAATAATTCTTCAATAGCCCAACAAGGTCATTGCTAACACTCTATCCATCTTAGGAAGAGGAAAAAATCATGTGCTGAAAGATTATACAGCCCTAAAAAGAAGCATACATAGAAGTGAATTAATTTGTTTTCTAATTTTCACATGTCATCTTAATATAAATTGATGTTTTATGTATAATTCAAATTGTCCTTTGGAATCTGAAAGTGGTTATATTTTGATAGTTGTTAAAGGAATGTAATTAAATACCTTATGCTCAGTCAGTAGCAGGATGGCTATCAAATTAAAAAACATAATTTATGACCCTTTCATACAGAGTCCAAAGATTTCCCATTAAACTACAACGTCTTCTAGTAATAAAATCTCCTGTTATGACAGCCTAACGTGAAAATCTCCATTGCTTAGCAAATACTAATTTTCTACATTGCAGTCTATAATTACTGCCACTGGGCGATGACATGGAGCTGTGCTTGGGTAGCATGTTTCATCTAACTTTAAGGTGGATAATTTTTCTCGTAGAATTACAGGGAAGTACACCTGTCTCCCAAGGATGCTGTTATCTGTTAAGTAATAAAACCTTTGAGTTTGTTTTTAAAACGTGTGATATGAAGGTGCCATAGAAACATGGAAAGGACTGTGTAACACAGTTCCTTACAATCCAAACAATACGTCAAATTCGTGAATATAAAGCTACATTTCTCTAATTGTCTGTAACAACAATGAAAGAAAGAGATGCCATGAATTTAAGAAGAAACAAGGGTGCGGTGTATATGGGAAGGATGGAGGGGAGGTGGGAAGAGGCAAAATGGGATAACTACATTTTAATTTAAAGCAATAAGGATACATAAAATAACTCATTAACGAGATGATAAATAACCTGACTTGCTCCCAGTATAATCTGAATTATAGATTCCATTTACTATACATACAACTAAGATAAGACAATGAATTGAAAATAAAAAAGTACTGCTGGATTCTAAAGTGATGGTAGAAGGTCATACTGTGTCTGTGTCTGCATGTGTGTGTGTGTGTGTATTTATGTGAGCATGTCTGTATATATACCATGGAAATGTTACATGACTTCTTAAAAACTTGTAATGTTATAATTCTTGTGAGATTTAAGTATGAATGGCAGTAGAAACAATATGGAGTTTATCTTTGCCTAAATATATTAAATACCTTCCATTGAAAATATTTATAACTCTTAATTTTTATTTAACATTGAGCATTGCCAATAGTATGCTTACCATTGTGGTCAAGTTTTATTCATGTTTTTGAACTTGTATAACATTCCTTTAAAATAGAATAATCTTATTTGATATAGCTTTATAAGCCTATAATAATTAAGCATTCATTAGTATGCATTGGAAGTGGAATAGAAGACACTGGAGGAGAGGAGCTGGGAAAGAAGAAAGGCAGAAATAGTATATATAAATAAATTACATAGTAAAGTCCACTAAAATAATTTAAATAAAAAATTGAAGGGAAGATCGAAATTTGAATTCTGGCTGAAACAAAACAAACAAACAACTATGCCAAAGACCAGACAGAAATTTGGATCTATGTGGGAAAATATTTTATTTTGTATTTAATAATATTTGTGTGTTTAGAAGCATTTGTGTGTTTAATATACATATAAGTAATAGTACTGACAATGGGTTTAGACAATAAGAATTTTACTGTCATAGAAGTATTTTTCATGAAGTGACTAATATATTAATGATAGACTTGATGAGTTTTTAAAAAAGGGTACAATAGTAACTAAAAATGATCAGTTCTAGATGTTTTTGTCTAGTTGAGAATTCACTTATCTCTTACTCCTCCTGAAACATGAAATCCTTATCATTCAAATCAAGATTTCTGATTGTGACTGGGCAGTCTTGGGCCACACCTTTAATCCCAGCGCTTGGGATACAGAGGCAGGTGAATCTCTGTGAATTTGAGGCCAGCCTGATCTACAGAGCAAATTTCAGGACAGGCTCCAAAGCTACCATGGAGAAATCATGTCTCGATAAAGAAAACAAAACAAAGCAAACAAACAACGATATGATTTCTGATTGTGAGCCATAATGGTTAGTCGTGCCACAAGGAGATTACTCAGCTCTTGTCAGTCTTTGGTACTGATATTGTTCTTCTCTACTGAATACCTCATTCCTCCATTGAAATCAAGCTTTCAGCCATCTACCAGAGATATGTGAGCCTCAGAAAAACCTATCATAACAGAAGGCCTTTATTATTCTCATAGGATTCATTTGAGACGATAAACTCAAGCAACTAAGCAATGTTCAGAGATAATACAGGTAAAGTTGATTAGATTTACAAGATTATCTGGTGAAAATTTGTTTAATTTGTGTTTTTACCATTGCAAAACCTGTGTTTGGTGAGCATGGGCACCTGCCAAAGATCCACAGCCTGGCAAGAAGGAATGCAGCAAGGAACAGCTGCATTTTATGCTCCAAGGAAGGAGCCAGTGTTCGACTTTGTTTAGGATACTGTCAATAAAATGGACCCAAGTGTCTTAGATAATGGCCTAAAACATTTCTGTAATTTCAATTAAACATTCTAAGATAAAGTCACCATTCTGCAGCAGATGAGGGTACAACCTGGAATTCCATAGAACACAGAAAAGCTTTTTTAAATCACAAAAATAAGCCCAAACTGACTTTGGTTTGCTATGTAACCCAAGCCTTAAACTTAGAATCCACTTGGCTTCCCAAGTGCTAAGAATTGCTGAACCAGCATACTCAGCTTGGAGAAGCTTGGACTCTCCAAGTATAAGCAAAAGTTCTAATCATTTAGGTTTTTAAGGTAGGGTTTGACTGTGAAGCCCTGACTGACTTGGAACTGACTGTATAGATTTAAAAGTTGCAGCAATGCCCTGCCTTCTGCTTTACTGGTGTGAGCCACCAACATTCTTGTTGAAATCTGTTTAATTCATGTTTTTGTAAGGTTGTTTGCATTCACAGTATCTCATGTGCCATTCTCACAAGGGAAAGTTATTAAAAGTTGTCAATTAGTCTCCATAGTATATATAGCCATTGTATGTATGGTATACATACACCTATTCTTTAGGACAATTCATGTTGTCATAATCTATGACTTTATGGAGCTTGGAGTTTTCTCAGAAATGGCTACCTTTTATCAAGTGTAACTGTGGGGACCACTCACTGCTCAATCTTGTTGTTACAGGTATCCAGGACTTCTTAAACACAGAACTCTCATAAGGGGAAGACTGTGGCTGATTCCAAGGTTACCTGTTCAAGTTTCCCTCACGACTCTTTCCTTTCTTTGAAAACTGTCCAACTTTCCTCAGGCTCTTTGGGTCAGTCTATATTCTCTCCCACCCTTTCTCCGTAAGCTCCTCTTGATCTAAACTAAAGCTTTCTCAATGTATTACCTGTAACTCTCTTTCTCTCCCCAGTCCATTTCTCGCCGTTCTGCTCTCCGTCTGTCTTGGGGCTTCTATTGCTGTATTTAACAATTTAGGGATAAAGCAGCTTGTTTTCACTTAGAGTTCTACATCATACTCCATCACTGAGGTAAGATCAAGCAGAAACTCAACCAGGGCAGGAACCTGGAGTCAAATAGAGGCCATGGAAGGGTGCTATTTACTGGCTTGCTCTATATTGCTCTCTCAGTCTACTTTCTAACAGCACCCAGGACCGCCATCCCAGGGGTAGTACCAGGAATAAGTAAGCTGGGCCCTCCCACATCAGTCAGCAATCAAGAAAATGCACCACAGGCCAATCGGATGGATGATTTTCTCAGTTGAGGTTTCCTCTTCTTCAACACTCTCGCTTGTATCGACCTAACATAAAACTAGATGGCACAACATCCCTCGCTCTCTTCTGACCTTGTCTCTCACACTTTGTTCCTTCACTGTGAAAACATCTGCAGTATACTTTACATGGCCCACCAATCCAAATTCCAAAGAATTAGCAAGAAAAAATAGCATTTCCCATCTTGTAAAACTGGAGAAATCTCCAAATACTTCCAGGATGGATTCTTAATCCATGGCCTTTTCTAAGCAACATCCAAAAAAAAGGGAAAATAATAAAATAATTAGGGTTTAAATTTAAACAGCCAGGAGGTATATATCTATTACACCCATATATGTTTGTCTCAGTTAATTTCAGCAAATACCTACTTTGTCTAGATTAAATCCCAAATTTAGGTTCTTCTCTGGCTACCACAAAAGAGAAATTACTTATGTTTTTGCTAAGTTTTGTCTTTATAATGTTGATGTATTGTATGTTTTCTACCCCAAAATCTTGGTCAAGACTCAAGTAGCATGAAGAGAGGATCTGGTGAGCAGCACCTGACACAGTCACCCGAGTGAAGCTGTTTCTACCATGCATTGCACACACATGCAAGCTAATTCTGGAAAGAGCAAAATTTTAAATTATAAAATAAAAAACAAAACTTAGAAATATCTACCAGACAGGCAAAGGTTACATGGGACCAAGCCTCCTGTGGTTTTCTTTTCTCAAAACTTGAGCATCTAAACTTATAAAATATTAACTTCGCTGTTCAAGAGTCAAAGCCATACTTCCGGGTTTCTGTAGAAGAAGCAATTCCTTTCGGAAACGGCTTATATACATTGTGTAAACTTTAGTATGGTTTTAAGTAAGTGAGCATACAGCTGGGAAGAGGGAATATAATACTCCAGTGTCTGGGAAAGATGTCCCATGTTGGAGCTCACAGCTCTCATTGGGCTGTTGAATTTTTATTCATTTCTAAACCTCTCCGAAAGTTTCTCTAGTGATAGTTTTGTTAACCACAACAGACTTGGGTAAGTAGTCCTAGGAGATGTTTTAAATGAAGCATTCAGAAGAAGCCCAAGATGAGAAGAATATTAAAGAAGGAACATAGCTAATTATCATGGTCTAGGCATGTGTATGGGTAGGTGTGTGTGGGCATGGGTGTGTAGGTGGGTGTGAGCAGGTCGGCATGGGGAGGGGTTAGGTGTGTGTGGTTGGTGTGTGCATGTGTAAATGTGAGGGATAGGTGTGTGGGGTGGGTGAGTTTGGCATGTGTGGATAAGTGTGTGAAGGTCTGTGTGGGTATTGGTGAGTGTGTGGGTAGGTATATGTATTAGTAGACTGTGTACTGGTAGAGGTACCTGGGCATAAGTGTGTGGTGTGGCAGGTGTATAAATGTATAAAAGTGTGTATGGTTGAGGGATAAAGGTCTTTAGGACAACAGCATTTTCACTGACTGTCTCTTCCTGTTTCTATTTTTAGAAAACTTGGAATAATTTAATTTCAGATGTCATATTCCAGTGGCTTTGTCCTCTTCAGTTTGTCATTCCTCACTCTTGGAAAAACAGTAAACAATTGGTCTCCACATGAGAAAGGGCCATTTTCTTTGTGTTTGTTTTCACAGATTCTATTTAGAAATGCATTTTAAGGGAAACATTTTCATTCCAATGAATACAAAAGCCTTGTTTAATATTGTGGATCTTTTCTAAATGAGGTTCATTATAGTTTTCTTCCAGCATCTAAGAAAAAAATAGCGAAGACATGTCACCACAGCATTATGCTTATATCAAAGGGGTTAAATTGCCTTCTCAGATGGGTCTCCAAATCAAGGGAAGACAAGGAAACAAAATTGACTCACTTTGGCTGTACCTATATGATTGCATTATATATATTAATCAACTCCGTAATTATCAAGACTAAAAACTGTATCTCTGTAATTAATTCTCTAAGGGAAGAATATGGAATAATTAATTCTACACAAGTTCTAGAATACAGAGAAAGAAAGGTCACCAAATGATGAATGGGAGCAACCATAATAACAGACCAGCAAATTAAACCCAACAGGGGAGATCAGCATTTGTCAGATAAACTAATAAAATCTTGAAGCTTATTGATGGCACTCCTCCACTGGGCTGAACGGGCTCGTGGAAGAGACAGGGAGGCTGTGAGGGAGCCCGTGGATCAGAGAAGGTTGCTGAAACCTGCAGATCCAGCGAGCACAAAATGGTGCTGTAAGTACAGAGTTGGGGAGATACATCATTGTTAATATCATCTCATTTCTGAATTATTTACTGTTGTTTAATTGTAAAGAAACCAAGAATAATTTCCCCTAAACTCTGAGTAATGAATTCTAGAAGTCTTAATGTTCCTGAGTATCTGGGAGAGCGTTTTAACTTAAACCATCTTTTAAATTATGAAGAGTTATTTTTCCTTTAATCATGACCCTTCTGCAGACCAGAACTTCTCTGTTTTGAAGAATTTTTTATTTATTTTTCGTGTGTGTGTGTGTGTGTGTATGTGTGTGTGTGTGTGTGTGTGTGGTGGGAGGAGGAATATGTTCACATGTGTAGGAAGTATCCAAACGTTCTCTCCTTCCATCATGAGGATCCTGGGAATTATCAGACTTGCTGAAAAATGCCTAACGCCTCTATTAGCTGGCACATGTCGTAGGCCCTTCAAGAATTATTTTAAAAGGCCAGTGATTATTTAAGCATATATAAGTATGAGGAATACAGACAAATTGTATGTTTTTTTTCAAAACGTTTTTCAAATGTTTTCTTTTAGGCTTAGTGTACTTTAATCCTAGTAAGAGAGAGTTTATGCTGTTTTAATATTTGACATTAAAAGGAACCATACTACCAGATACCAATTCTAAGAAACTTTCAAAAATATTAATAGATTTCAACAAAATATTTATTTTTATTACAAAAACATGTATTCAGAGCAAAACTAAAAACAACCAAAAAGATGCATAGGTGAGAAAATTATGTTAAAGACTATATTTTGTACATTAAACTAGAAACCTTTAGCAATTATGTTTGTGAAAAATTATAATTATATTGGAAGATAAATTAAACATATATAAATAATTCAGAAAATTTGATGAGATGAAGAAGTTATTTGGTACAGGATTTGATATCAACCTCTGGCTTTCACATGCAGATATACAAACATACATGGATGCTCACTCCTACAGGAGCAGGCACTCCCACCCATCCCCCACAGACACACATTCAAAACTCTCATCTTTATAATTCTCTATTTCACATATACACACACATGTAGATGTGTGTATATATGAATAGATATAGATTTGAAAGTTCTTGGAATAAATACACAAAAATATCAAAAAACTAAAAGATTTTTATGTGAGATAATATGTGTTTCTTTAAATTTTACTACAATACGAATACCAGGTTACTTGATTAGGCTAGACATCTGACTTTCTACCTTGCTTTTCATTTGCTGAATTGGTTCATTTCTTCATGCACATCAATCATTTTCTTTGGTGCTGTTTCCCAAGATGCTCAAATAAGTGTTCTTTGCTCTATCATGCATATCTCTTTATTTTTACTTCATGATATCATCTTATATGATTTTACTAGCAAATATTTAAGCTATCTGGTCATTTAACATATGTGTTATACAGTACATAGAAAATCTGTGGAGAGAGAAGAATTTTGCCTATCCTGTTTACTGCTCTCTTCAAATTATGACACCTCATCTGATGCATTCATATTTATTAAACAGAAAAATAATTTCTTTTATAATCCTAGATGAGTAACTGACAGTGAACATATCACAACCACCAGTCACACAGTGAAAAAAGGAAGGAACTGACATTAGAGAAAGTCCTGTGTGAGACAATAAAGAAGGTGAAATTTGAAAATAAATTAATGTTTTGGGGGTTTTTTGGGGGTTTTTTTTGGTTTTTTAAGACAGGGTTTCTCTGTAGCTTTGGAGCCTGTCCTGTAACTAGCTCTTGTAGACCAGGTTGGCCACAAACTCACAGAGATCTGCCTGCCTCTTCCTCCCAACTGCTAGGTCACAAATCAGTGGGCTATACCGTCTGTCACAGGTGTGAAGCATGTAGCCTTTTTCTTATTTTAAACCCCTCCTTAGATAAAGACCCATACATGTACGGACATGGACATGAAGTCTTGCAATTTCTAGAGATTCACAGAAAAATTAATTGTACATGCAAGTTTCTGCTCTAGGTCACACATAAAACTTGTATAGAGTTCATGATCCATTATTCAAAAAAACCTTGCATAACACATTCCAAGTATGTATAAGAGCAAAAGTTTCATTTTGGTCTTAGAGGGAGCAGAGCACATATATCAGAACAATCAGTTGTCATCTCTAGATCAAAAAAGTGATCTGTGAAGTTCAAGAAATTGCCAAACAGAAGGACAACTGTGAATTCCACATGAAGCCAAGTCAAAGCTGCATGGGTGTTGCACTACATCTGTATTTATGACGGCCATGGTGTCTGTGCTATATCCTGAAAGTTGGCCATAATAATACAATTGCTCTTGTTCATTGAGTATCTTACTAGTGCTAAGAACATTCCTGAGTACTTCACTTGCAGGTGTTTTAAATCCTCATGCTACCTAATTATTGTGATTATAACCAAGAGTGGGGAAAGTTCAATAATTACAGCAAGACATTCAGCTTGAAGGTCATATGCACGGTCTCAACATCAGAGGGGCTGTCATTACTTCAGTCCAATGTTCTCATTCTTTACAGGACAGTGAGATATGATAGAGACACAGAATAAAAGGCATCCCACAGAGAAGTCTACTGTCACACTGTGTGTCTAGGAATAACTAAACACTGTTGGCCTGCTGTTACACAGTTCTTCGTGTGCAGATCTTAGAAGCTTGGTGTTAAAGTATGTTTCAGAAAAATAGTCAATATGAAAATATATACTTTTCTTATAGATTCCTAAACAATATTGTATGGGAACTATTTTATTTGTGTGTGTATGTGTGTGTGAATTAGATAGTTTAAATCGTAAATGTCCCAACAGACATCCTCAAGAAAGTACTATTGAAAGGTGGTAAACTTTAATGAATTGGGGTCTCTAAAGAGCAGAGATGGTAAACCTTTAAAAATGCGAGTCTCTTTATGTCACCGATGTCATGAACTTGAAGAGAAAGTGGGTCATCAGCTCCTTCTGTTTTACATTTTATCATGAAGTGGACACATTGTTATACAGCACGTTCACCATAATGGTCTGCCTGTCCTCAGACTTAAACCAACAGCAGTAGCCAAGCAGAGATCAATGCTCAAAACTGGGATACAAAAATTAACCCTTTCTCCTTATACATTGATTATTTCAGGCAATTGTTACAAGACTGAAAAAGATAAGAAATCTAGAGGTTAACTGAGGTACACAGGACAGTAGGTGATGTATCATATGAAAACACTGGATTATTTTATATATGGGATTTTGGTATGTATGAGAGGTCCTGGCTCCAATACAGTTGATGCTGAGCAGAGGGTGGCTGTAGTTTCTCATTTTATCAGTGCTGTAGATGTAAGACAACCTTCTACTAGCTAACCAAGTGTTCATGATAGGTTAAAACCCTCAAATCTAGATGACTAAGTGCTAAGAATCACAAAGATTGAAGGAATTAAAAAGTTGATCTTTTTTAAAATTTGGCAGTACATACATCTACTTTTTAACAACTATTTAAAACCTTATTTAAAAATAATATTTGTCAAGGTAACAGAAGAAGTCTAATAAAGTAGCATAGCAACTCCAGTAAATTTGTATGCACCAATTTTTTATATAAGCAAATAAACCAAGCGTCCTAAAAGTAGTCTGCTGTGGAATATTAGATTAACTATGTAAAGATGTGTTACATTTGGTTATGCTGCATTTGTTTCACAATATAAGACTGTGTTTAATTATGTAATGGTGTTTAATTACATATATACATAATTTAATTTCATCCATACATGATTAAATTATGTTTAATTATGTATGTGTTGCATTTGTTTCACCTTGCCTGTCTAAGGCACCTGATTGGTCTAGTACAAAGCTGAATGACCAGTAGCTAGGCAGAGGAGGGATAGGCAGGGCTAACAGGCAGAGAGAACAAGCAGAAGGAGGAATCTAGGCTCCAAGACTAGAACTAGGAAGAAAGAGAAGGAGATGCCAAGGGCCATCCCGCCAGGCAGCTGCCAGCCAGCCAGATATGGAAGGCGCAGGAAAGTAGGATACACAGAAGGAACAAAAAATAAAAATCCCCAAGACAGAATGTAGATGAGGAGAAACAGGATGAATTAAGTTATAGGAGCTAGTGGGACAAGTCTAAGATAATGTCAAAAAAAGCATTTCAAACTAATAAGAAGTCTCCCTGTCATGATTTAGGTGCTGACTGTCCAAAAAAGCCTGCTAGAGTAATCTCTCTTTTGTGTGGAAAACCATAGTGTATTAGAAAAGAGAGAGAGATTGGGACAAACTTTGTGTATACTTGACTGTCATCTTTTGCCAATAGTTCCAAAGAAGCTGTGGAAATAGCATGTGAATTTAAACATCGTTTACCTATTCTGAAAAAATTTTTAGAAACAATGATACCAGTTTATTAATATTACTCACAATTGCCAGCAATTATTTGGCAAAAAGTGGTATAGTAGAAAATATAAAACACTTAAATATACTATAGTTTATTTTGCATAATTAGCTATGAGATCAGCCTACTGTGATCCCATTTAACAAATGAAACCAGAAAATGTTGTTGGGACCTCCAGGTCACATGGTAACCTGTAGTGGAGATGGAAAAGAGCCAGGAATTTGCTGGTTAACTTGCTTCTGAACCACTAGATTTAAACGTGTATTATTATTCTAAATTTCTTCTTTATTTTATGTATGTGAGTGTTCTACCTGCATGTGTGACTCTGTACTCATGCATGCCTGCTGACCACAAGGCCAGAAGAGGGCATGGGTTCCTGAAACTGGATTTACAGGTGGTTGTGAGCTGTCATAAAGGTGCTGAGAATTAAACCAGGGTCTTCTACAAGAATGGCCGGCTCTTAAATCCTGTGCCATCTTCCTAGCCCCCAAACTCCTATCATCTTAATCAAACCTGTCATTTGAAAGAGAAAAAAAAAGGCTTTTTTCACTTAATTTTTTCAATTAAGGATTTAATTTTTTGGAGAAAACTAATACATGTTTATAAAAATACAGTCCAAGGAAGAAGAATCTTTCATTGTTGATATTACTTAGGAATAGGATTACCCTTTGTCTGAGCGAAGAAAGTAAACATGTTCCTTGCTTAAATAAAATGATAGATTTTCATAAATTCCAAACTGA
Organism: Ellobius talpinus; assembly: GCA_001685095.1. Classification (NCBI taxonomy): domain Eukaryota; kingdom Metazoa; phylum Chordata; class Mammalia; order Rodentia; family Cricetidae; genus Ellobius; species Ellobius talpinus. The sequence continues at coordinate 11,360 of LOJH01053826.1, forward strand.
TTGCTGTGTGGCAGCCTTTGTTTTTAATTTCTGCAAGGCCCAGGGTTGTACTTTCCATTCCTTTTGTGGCATTGCATTGTACTTAGTACACTGCCCTGCAGAGTTAAATGGTCAATGAATGTCTGTTGATGGACTTTCCCATTGGGCACCTGTCAATATCCTACAGGGTACTATCAGAATTAAACACTCTTGTAAATAGAAATGGGCATTTGTTCTAATACCCATGAAAATCAATATATGAGCTATAAAGCCTCAAAAACTTCCATTAATTTCTCTACATTATTTCCTCATTTGTTCATAGGAGAAAATAGTAATTGTGGGTTTTTTGTTGGTGTTGGTTTTTCTTGGTTCATTTGTTTTGTTTGAGCACAATAGAACATGAAGAAGCTAGGGTTTGATAACTGCTCCATAGTGCTTACTTGTGGCTAAGGTTAGGCACTTTATAGAAGGCTTGCTTACCAGTACTTCTTTCTGTAAGAGGAGAGAACCACTTATTTGTTCCTTGCTTCTTAGCCCCGAAATTATCACACAGAAACTGTATTAATTAAATCACTGCTTGGCCCATTAGCTCTAGTTTCTTATTGGCTGACTCTTACTTATTAATTTAACCCATTTTTATTGATCTGTGTGTGGCCATGAGGCTGTGGCTTACTGGCTAAAGTTCTGGCGTCTGTCTCCAGTGAGGATACATGGCGTCTCTCTAACTCCTCCTCTTTTTTCCAGCATTTTGTTTAGTTTTCCCAGCCTAGCTCTGTTCCTGTATAGCTCT
>LOJH01053827.1:0-12128 GCA_001685095.1 Ellobius talpinus
GCCCTGCCACTCTTGTCCCCAGGGACCAGTCTGCCCCTTCTCTCTCCTCTTCTAATAAACCTCCCATGTGAGCCGTGTTTCATGGTGTGACTTCTCTTCGCAGTGTTTTTTTTTTAAATTACAAATGGCCTTCTTCTCAAGCCAAGTATGTGGCAAAGATTCAGTGCCCACAAATATTATTGTTATGATACAGAATAGCAGCCTGTCTAAGTATAATATTTTCATTGTCTTACTAGAGAAGTTCTATGCCTAACTAGATAACTTGGCGGGGGCGGGGAGCAATACCTAGCTTGTTACCTGCTTACTGCTGCTCTCTTTATATTTCTCTGTTTTATTTCTTAGTGTATTTTGTGATAAAGGTTCATTATTATTTCTTTGGGGCCCATTTTTATGAGGAATTCAAAAACTTATGCCCAGAGAATTAAAATCAACCATCAAACATTATGTTCTTAAACTCAAGATTGACCTTGGAATTGCCTTTTATCAAAGGTGTAATGATGAGTCGGGAGTAGTGGCATACACCTTTAACCCCAGCACTAGGGAGGCAGATGGATCTCTGTGAGATCAAAACCAGCCTGGTCTACAAAGAGTTTGATGATAGCCAGGGTAGTTACACGAAGAAACACTGTCTCAGCCTGCCCCTTAAAAGTGTAACCATTCCATAATGGAATGTTGGTTAAAATATTTGTTCATAAAAATGTGCACTTATTTAGCATCATGAGCAAACACCATTTATAGTGCTAAATAGTGCTTAAACAAAAGTAGTTTTATAAGGAAGCCACAGAATGACATTAAATAAATCTGATAAATACAAGATGAAACAATTTCTCACTCCAGACCACAACAAATGTGTTACTGAGTGGGACTCATTGTCATTGACTTTATTTATCCATTTTTGTTGGAATGATACTGTACAGTGGATCTGTTTGAAAGCCATGCAGTGGCTTTCAGTAACTCTCTGCTGTTCTGCTGCAAATATTCAGTGTTCAATAACCCTCAAAATTTCTCATTTCTTACCTGTGGTGATGCAGACTGATAGTTTTTAGGCTAGAGGTTGCAATATACAGTAGTATTCCAGGCTACATTGGTTCAAAATAGTTTAAACTTTAGTAGTGGAATTATTGTTAATTCTTTGCCTCTCTATTTATATTTAGAACATTTAGAAAGAAAGAATAAACTAGGCTTTTTTTAAGTCTCTAACAACATAATTATAAGTGGTAGTAGAAGCATGCAACATAGAAGCAATAGATATCCATCTCACCAATTCATCTTCACAGTCAGCCTAAAACTTGCTACCTAGTGAAGCTTAAAGAGGGGTGATTTCTTTAGGCATCCATAAAACCCATCCTAAATCTTCCTGAGAACTGATGTTTCTTCTTGCTTCACACCATTTTATTGGGAAGCTAAGCATAAGTGAACACCAGGCATACCAGTATTCTAACACCAGACCTATTAATAGAGAGGGTATGCTTTTATTTGTAAATGGTTGATTTTCTTAGATTTATATAAGTCAAACATGCTAATTTTGAGTTGAGTATTACATTTTGCTGCAACTTCATGGTGTGTTCCCACAGTAAAACTGAAAAAACAGGGCTTGGATGATAGTTGGGGGGTAGAATCTCATTGTAAGAAAATGTGTTGCCTATACATCTAAATGAATCATAGGTTATCCCATCCTCTAAAACATGACAGACAGATATTCTGTGCAAGCAGTTAATCATGAGATGTTTGCTTTCTCAGAGGAGTTGTAGTAAGCAAACAGGGTTAGGTACAGCTTTCCACTTATCTTTTGTTTTTAATAAAATAACCAACATTTTTTCTGTTGTTTCTTTAGTTTTTATTTCATTTAATCATTACTGGATGCCATCAATTATTTTTGGTAGGATCAAAACTAGAAATGGTCCTATGGAACTAGTAGGAAATTCACACCCAATTTGGAGGAGTCCAACCACAGAATAAGCATTAAAAATTATGCCAGTTCTGACTATGACCACCTACCAGTGGTCTGCTCCATGTGTTTTGAACCTAGACTTTAAGCAATTCCTGATACAGTTTACCTCTGTAGGGAAAATTGGGGGCTTTTTGAAATGCCAAGGAAATGCCATAGGAGTTGGCACATATATGACAGAAAGTAGGTAACCTCAGAATACTGGGCCGATACAGTAGAATTCCTTTCTTCAGTTTGATTTCTTTAACCTTGTCTATTTAGGGAAAACTCAACTTCAAGTGTTACTCCAGTCATCTGTAGCTACTATCTTGTAGTAAAGTAATTGAACCAGAACAGATTTCATTTAACCTTTCAAAAGTGAGATTTTCACACCACTGAGCAAAATGGAACTATCAGGTCTCTGCAGTACATATCAACAGTGTGGGAAGTGAGCATCCTAAGCAGTGACTGTCTTTCATGTTTTGTTGTATGTTCATTATGGTCCACAAGTGAAATCAGACCTTTACAGATGGTTGTTGATTGGAATTTTCAGATGATGCTATCTAGCCTAGCCTTGCATTAAATGAAATGATCTCATTTCTGTTTAGGAGAGAATTAATTCAGCTGCTTTTCCAAGTCACTGCAGAAACATTTTCAAAGCCCAGATTTACAAAAAACAAAACAACAGTGTGTGTGTGCATGTGTGGTTTTTTGTGTGTGTGTGATAAAACCGAGTTCATCTTTTTTCTATATAATAGGGACGTGACCCCTTGGAGGAGGGTTTAAAACCTCTTTCAAAGGGGTTTCCTAAGAGCATAAGAAAACACAGATATTTACACTACGATTCATAACAGTAGCAAACTTATAGTTATGACGTAGTCATGAAAATAATTCAATGACTGGGGGTCACCATAGCATGAGGAAAATGTATTAAAGGGTCACACAGTGTTAGGAAGGTTGAGAACTACTGTTTTAGAAAGACCCATTGAAGAATTTTAAGTAAAACATTCCTTTGTAGTAGTATATATAATTCAGAGGTTCTCAATCTTTTTCATCTTTGGGACCCTAGTACACTCTTAATATACTAAACATTCCAGTGAGTTTATTTTTCTATGAATTCATATTTTATTTTAACTTAAAACTGAAGTACTAAAGTATTGATCCATTTATGAGTGACAATAAGAATATTAAGTAAAAATAAAAAAAATTAAAAATCTGGGTTTTGGCACACATCTTTAATCTTGGCACTTGGAAAGCAGAGACAGAGGCAGGTTTATCTCTGATTAAAGGCAAGTCTGATATCTATATATAAGTTCCAGGCCAGCCAGTGCTTCATAGTGAGACCCTATCTCCAAAAGAGCCCATTTTGAAAAAAATAACTTCATATTCCAATTGAAAATAATCTAATCAAGACAATGGTATTGTTTTATATTTTTACAATTTTCTTTCTTACCTATCTTCGAAGATAGTTGAATTCTCATATCTTCTTCAGCATCTCATTTATTGTAATTTACTATTTTGGTTTGTAAAGAAAATTTTGTTTCACATAAGAATATAGTTAGGGAAAGAAGAAGCATGTTTTGTTAGTCCTTTCTGTTAATTTCAGGAATTCAATTTTTGTTACTACACTGAAATAATTTCTTAAAGTGTGTTGGGGGTGGTATGTGTATGTGTTCATATAGGTATGTACACTTGTGTATGTGATTGTATGTGTCCATATGTGCAAAAGCCTATGTTGGTGAGAGGTCAGTATTGGGTTTATTATTCATTAATGTCTTTGCCTTATTCTCAGTGAACCTGGAGTTCACTGATTTAGCTAAACTGGCTGGCCAGCAAGCCCCAGGGATTCTTTTGTGTTCACCTCCCCACTGCTAAGCTTTTTTACATGGGTTCTGGGAATCAAACTTGGGTACTTCTCCTTACACAGTGAACACTTTACTGAGCTAGCCCTTCTGCCAAGATAGTTTCTTTTTTGTTTTTTTGGGTTTTTTTTTCACCAAGGTAGTTTCTTACAGGTTAACAACACTGGGTATGAAATCATGTCTTTGATCTTTTTATGTTGTAGTACATCAAAACTCATTGCTCTGTCTTAAACCTTGAGTGGATCATGTATCTATGCATGATTCTTTAACATGGAATGGTTATTTAGAAAATATTGGTTAAGTGATTTATACATGTTTTCCAAATGTTATAATCTTATAATTCATTTTTTAAAATTTGGATTTTTTAATCAGCCTCATTGGGACGCTATTGAGATTAATGTAGTAAATATTAATATTCCAATGAAAATACATTGAAAACTGAGGTTTGGTAACATTATGTGAGTTGATTTATTTTTTAAGTGACAGGCTCTGTTGGTTCATTTTGTAGGAAATGTCTTTTAGGTACTTAGGTCTGAATAGCTATAGTTTATCAGCTATTCTTTCAGATAAAAATGGATTTCACTGAACAGAGTAGCTCAGTTCCCAACTTAGACAGTTGTACAAATGTTTTTCATGGAGAGAACCACTGTATCATTGCATATGATAATAAAAGTTTCTGCTCTCTGAATATATATTATTGCTAAATGAGCCTAGCTTACTTATGTATTAGGTATTGTGAGTGTGCAATGGTAAGGAATATAAAAGTTAATAGTATAATTTATAGCCACTACCTTTATTAGTGCCTGCTTAGCAGACATTTTATTGTACATATGATCTTGCACCATCAATACAATTGCAAACTCAGTGAAAAAGACTGATATTCCGGAAAAGAGCTATGACTTTTTATTTGTAGGTTCTAGGAGCTTCACTTTCAGCTCTTGCATTTTTTCCTAAAGAAATGTACTCTTTGGGACTGTGGATATGTCTCAGTGGGTTAAGAGCACTTATTATGCAAGCATGAGGACCTGAGTTCAAATATCCAGAACCAAAATAAAAAGCCACACATGGTCACATGCATACTTGTAACACTAGTACTACATGAGGCAGAGACAGGAGGATCACTAGAACTTGTTGTCCAACTTTAGCTCTGGGCTTAGTGAGAGACCTTGTCAAAGGATTAAGGTAAAAAGTGAAATAGCAGGACACCCAACCTCCTCCAGCCTCCATGCATGCATGGGAGCATATGCCCATACACAGACATGTACATACTCCACCCTCCACACAGTAAATTTTAAAAAGGAGAAAAATGAAATTTATATGCAAGAATATATTGATGAGTAATTGCTTATAATAGTGAAAATTGGCTATAACTTACATATCCTAGAATAAATTATTGCTAAATAAATTATGGCATATGAACAGGATAGTATAATGTACAGCCACATGAAGCAGTATTTTGTGAGATTAAAGACACAGGACAATGGAAACAGAAAAATAAGAAAGCAAATTATTATATAAGGAATGCTTCAACTACGTGATAAAAATACTCTGTACTTATAGAAATGTGTCTGGAAAAATAGAAAGACATCAGAATATTAATAGTGATTGTCTTTACTAGTAAGAATATGGGTTGCTTTAATTTTCTTTATATTTGTGTTAGTGCTATAATAACTATATATTCCGTTTTAAAGGGGAAGATTTGGGTTGCATTTTTAAATATATTTATTTTAACATTTACAATAAATGAAATATTACTGTAGCAAATTTCATTGTAAAATTCACTGTAGCATATTGTATAGTATATTCTCAAACAGATAAAATTGTGTAACTATGAGGACAATTTTTTTATTTTATTTTGTTTTCTACTATACTAAATAGGTTGCCAGTTCCAGAACTGTATACATGAAACTTGGTAGCTTTACTTTACAAAAGTGGCAGTAATTGATTTGAATACAAAATGAAATTATCAGGACAATTCCCCCAAAGAATACTGAAGAAAATGCATCTCAGTATAAAGTTTCATAGCAAGAATAGCTCTGTTTAGGAAAGAGAACTCTTTATCTTTAGCTCATTACTTACTTTTAGTGGATCATGAGGACAGAGAGAACCTCAAAAGTTTACGTAGTCATTCTCACACTCATTGATTATGTTCACCACTCCTGCTTTCTAGAAGTTACCTCAATGTCTTAAATCATTAAGAAGGATAACTTTCTCTTACTAAGATGTGCACCCACATCCATATCAGTTTGTGATTTTACAAATTCTAGCAAATGTATAGATAGATTTGTACCTACCACCCTTAATCAAAATACAGAACAGTTCCATCCCAAAACAGTATCATCTCACTCTTGTTCCAACTTCTATATTTTTTTGATCACTACAGGGTTGTCTTTTGGGGACTGTCAAATGGATCCATAGAGTATGCAGCCTTTGAGACTTTCTTGTCACAGAAGGCTCTCCTATTACTGCTGACTATTACTCCACTTTGTGGGTGTGAATTTGTTTGACCCTTTTAAGGATGGTTTATGTTGTTTCCAATTGGGGACAGTTATGGAATCTGGTGCTTGTAAACGTTTGCATGTAGCACAAATAATAAAAACCCAGTGACAGTTATTGGAGTTCAACCTGAAGACCAATGAAGCAAAGCAGCCAAGCCACTAGAGAGCTCTTCCATGAAATCTTCAGAATGAAAAAAAGCAAGTTCCTGTTTCATCCTACCTTATATTCCTCTCTAGTGCTGAGACTATAGGTGTGCACCACAACCGCTCAACATCTATGGCTAACTAGTGTGGCTGCTGGCATTAAAGGTGTGTGCACCCACTGCCTGCCCTGTATGACTTAACTAGTGTGGCTACTTCGCACTGATCTTCAGGCAAGTTTTATTTATTAAAACACCCACTTTATTTCCCTCTTTGTCTAAAATAGGAAAGAAGGCTATAACTAATATAAGAAAAATTATATATAATAAGTATGATACCATATGCAATATATGCTGGCAATAAATACATCAACAATGTCTAGTCCATTTGCATTTGACAAATTCAGAGAAAATACTCTGTATCTATTCTATCTTGATGAGTACAAAGTCTTATACCTAATTTTCTTTCTATCATAACTTGCTTTCTGCATCTGGTAAACAAGTTAAACAGTAACTATAACTGTCTAATCTCCAACTCCCTCAGAGGCTCAAGAAGGAAATATTAACTGAGTAAGCAGGAAGTGCAGACAAGTGATTTCAAAAAAATGTGAGAAACAACAGAAACAGCTGTCTGGACAGTCACCCAAGGTTCCTCTGCAACATTAGGGCATCCATCTTTGTCTTATTGGCCTAGAATATCTGACAAACTTTATTAAGCAAGATTTCTGAAGGACTGTCCCACCTTGTCTTGACAAGGTTTTGTCATCACTCTCTTTTGTGTCCTGCTTGTCCAATTTGAACAGAATACTGTCAGCAGTTAAAGCAAGGGCACTTTCTTGCCCAGTGGTTTATATTTGCCACAAAGAGAGTAAACTCCGTGTTGAGTTTTCTTTGATGCCTATCATTTTCTCTGAAGTAGATTTGTGCTTCCAGAATCAGACATGTCTCATTGTGATTTAAAATTTTTTTAAAGGAACCCATATTATTAAAACATCTTAAATGCCATATTCTATAGATCTCTGAATTATTTGAAGATGATCTATCTAAAATATGTCTATTTGACTTAGAAAACATACCAAATGTAACTATAAGTTTGATTATAATAGGTGATTAACTACTAACCTGCATTTCCTTAATTATCCTAAACAGTTGGTAATAATAATTTTCAAGGACTAGAAATTTGCATTACATCGTTAAATGAGTTCCATAGGTACAATATCTTGAATAAGAGTAGAAATGTATGTGCATTATGTTCTAACATTTGCATGCAGATTTTATACAAGCAAGTTTTTAGTTCTCTAGAATAAGTATCCAGGAACAGTATTGAGTTGTATGTTTGAAATTTTTAAGCGTTACCAAACTATTTTTTCAGAATGGTAATATCATTTTGCAGTCCTATTAGCTATATAAGAGTTCCATTTACTTAGCATCCTTGTTGGTACATGATATTATTTAATTTGAACTATAAGCTTGGAGTGACCAGTCTTTGTGGTTTTAATATCTATTTCCCTGATATCTACTAATACTGAACTCTTTTTGTTTGTTTACTTGCTTTCTGTCTTACTTTTCTTTTGCCATGACAAAACACCATGACCAAGGCACTCATAAAAAAAAGCATTTAATTTAGAGGCTCATGGTTCCAGAGTCCATGACCACCATAGTTGGGAGCATGCCAACAGGCAGGCAGGCATAGCATGGCACTGGAACAGTAGCTGAGAGCTTATTATCTAATCCACAAGCATGAGGAAGAGAGAGAACTCATTAGGAATGGCCTGTTCTTTTGAAACCTCAAATCCTACCCCCAGTGACATATGCCTTCCAACAAGGCTACACCTCCTATTTCATCCCAAACAGTTCCTCCAACTGGGAACCAAGCATTCAAATATATTTATATGAATGTGTGTGTGGTCCTACTGAGGACCAAGTATTTAAATATATTCATATATATTTTCATTCAAAACACCATGGCGTCCTTAGATTCTTTTTTGGTATACTGTTTTAAGTGTTTTTTGTAAAACCCATTTACTTGGAGCGTTTGCTTTTTGTTGTTGAGTTTTGAAAGTTTTTCATATATTCTAAATACAATTTCATTGTTATATATGTGTTTCGTAAATGTTTTCCCAAGTCTGAAGCTAGCATTGGTCTCTTTAAAAATATCTTTAGCAGGCATAGTGGCAAATGCCTTTAATACCAATGCTTGGACAGCAGGCACATTTAGATCTCTGTTAATTTGAAGCCAGCCTGTTCTGCATAGTGAGTTTAAGGACAGCCAGAAGTACATAGTGAAGTCCTGTCTCAAAAAACAAATTTTAAATCGTTAAATCGTTATTACTGTCTGGATGAATGCACATGCCTTGTGTGGAGATCACAAGACAACTTCCTGGAGTATGTTCTCTCCTTTATCTTTACATGGGTTCTAGGAAATCAGTATTTTGTTTTTTATATTGTACTTTGATTCTGAATATGAAGAATTTAAATTTTTTTAACATGTACTCTTGATGCAATATCTGTCTTGAGTTTGTTTTTGTATGAGACTTAGAACAGGCTTCATTTTATTCCTTTCACCTATGTCTGGCCAACTGCTTACTTGTAACATTGTCCTTCCTCCATTGAATTGCTTCTGTGCCCTTGTCAATAATCTTTTGTGCACACTTACATGGGGCTATTTCTATACTTTTTCTTCTTCCACTGATGTCTGTGTTTATCCATTTGCCAACACCACACTCTTGAATACTGTGATGTTATGTGTAGTATGAGTACTCTTTTCATATCTACTTTAGCCATTCTAGTCCTTTTGCATTTTTGCAAAAGTTTTGGAATAAACTTGTCTTCATCATAAAAATAATATTGATAGGTAGTGGTGATTGTAGTTGTTGTTCTTGAAGTCATATTTGGGGGACAATTGATTTTTTTATGTGAAGGCTTCTAGTCTGTGAGCACTATCTTATGTACTTTAGCCTTTGAGCTCTTCAGTTAACATTTTGTCGTTTTTCAGTCCATAATTCTTGTATTTTTTCTGCTGGATTGATACTTAAGTAGTCATTTTGGTAGATTATTATTCTTTAATGACTTGTTCACTTGTATTACCTGGTATATAGAAATAAAATTATATATTTATTTGTTCTAGTTTTTCTATAATATAGAAAGTTATGTGTAGGCTGTCGGTAGTACTCATGTTAAGCCTAGCAATGACTTCTTGTCATATACTCAGTAAAGTTTTTTCCTAAACAAGAAGGTTATAAGTAAATCATTTGATCCTCACCAGAGTATGCTTACGCACGTGCACACCTTAAATTTTATTTCATAAATCTAATGCTGCCAAGTTTTAAGAGTACCAACTAAGTATGCTGTCACTTTTGTAAAAGTTCACACATTTGTTTATATGAATGTGTAATCTAGAAAGATTTCTCAAAAATACTTAGCAAATTACACCTGAATGATGAAAGTTGTGGGAGATTTTTTGTTTTCACATTGTTATTTCTTCTTAACTATTTTACAATGGGCATGTGTAATTCTTATTAAAATAATAAGGTTGCCTTAAAAGGAAGCTTAAGAGGGTGAATTTTTGTATTGTGTTACATTATGAGTTGAGTGAAGAGATTAAGTGCTTATATCCTAGAAGTCTATTTACTGCCCTTGTCATTTTAATTTCCTAAAAAATTTATGCAAGACCAAAGCACTATGTTAAGACGTAATAAAACATTTTAAAAACTTTTTCTTAGTTCAACAATTTTGTACAATGTGTTTGGATTGTATTTATCCTCAGTCACCCACCTCTTCCCAGATGAGGTGCCTCAGTGCAGTAGATAGACTTATCAGTCTTACAGTGGAACTTTTTTTTTCAGGAACGTACAAATGTCTTTATTCAAAAAATACATAGTAGATTATCTGTAGGCATGGACAAAGATAGTAGTAAACCCATATATATTACCAGTGGAAACCAGTAACTGATAGTTACAGTGATCAGCCAGCCAGCCCTTTTTCCAGCCATTTTCTTCCAATAACTTCTGAAGTTATTGATGATGAATTCATTGAACATTTTTAAGAGCACTACATATGAGATATTTCTTCACACTGTCATTTTTCTTTATTTTATTTTATTTTGAGACAGGGTGTCACTGTGTTGTTTTGGCAGGCCTGGTTCTTACTGTGTAGACCAAAGTGACTTTGAACTCACAGAAGATCCCCCTGTCTCTATCTGACAAATGCTAGGATTAAAGGTGAGCTACTTTGTACCTAGTCACTTTAGCATTTCTTTTGTATCATGTATTTGCTTATCTGTTTTCTAGACGAAGATAGTAGGTCTTCACCATAGCTGCATGTTGAATCACTTGAGCAGGTGTTTTGTTTCCTTTTGCTTTATTTTTAGAGTATCTGATGACTTACCTTTATCTGGAATATTACTAGAATTTATAGGCAAATTCTTTTATGTGAGTACTGAAACTTACAAAAGAACATATTGATGAATTCTAATATAATGGAAAACAATCATTGAATGTTTTAATATGATTTTCATGGGTTATATATGAGAATATTAAGATAAAAAATACATTTGTTTTCATACTTATAACAAGTTAACTATATACTTTAAAAGAGAAGAGAATTTTTAAGATGAGTTCTTTTGTGTCCAGAAATAATTCTATGAAAGCAAAATTCCCTTACATCTTTTTCATAGTTACACATTTTTAGTGGGAATTTATCGTCCTTATTATGTCTTCTCTTATATTGCTGACACTTGACAAATGACAGGTAATTAGTCTTATTCAATCTTGTCTCTTTTATATTGTATGATTTATAAATCTAAGTGAGGAATATTTGTATATAGAAATGTCATGTTCCCTGTATTTCTGTTTCTTCAAGATCTCCCATTTGATGATGTCAACATGATCAGATTGTTCCTATGCTCAAGAGTTAAGGTCTTTTCAACCTCTTAAAGTGGTTCTAAGATTTCCAGTCCTGTCACCACCCTCCCAGCTTTGTGAATGACTCACCATAACCTTTTTTATTTAGCTTCAGCTTATGATCTGTAGGAAATACCTAGTTTCCCTAAGCAGGGCCTCAAAGTTAAAATGGGACACTTTGGAGACTGGATTTTGTATTTTCTAGTGTTTCTCTGAGGAATCACATAACAGTAGTAAGGCTTTGAAGCTTCTTCAGTATATAGGAACTTGAATGAAAATGTATGACTTTTCCACCTCTTGAAATGTTTTGATTTCATTCAGAGTTCCTATGAGACCTTCGAAAATCTTGTGAATCCATCTCTAGGGGCTGTTTTCCTCCTGTCTAAATGTTGTTATTATTGAGTCCTACTATTCCTATCTTTACAGATATTTTAAGAAGAGGGGATTCCAATCGTTTATTTCACATTACATATATAAATGCTGTTTTTTATGTTTTATGCTTTTCCTAATTACAAGATTCTTGTAAGATATACATAGTAATACCATCCAATATTTTCTAACTTGTGATCACAGATTCCACGTTGGGTTTTAAGAGGTTATACTATATTTTCCTTACATATTTCCTTTCCCTCAATTTTCAGTGCTTTAATTCAACTCATGGCCTCTTAGTTGTTAGTTTACGTCATTAACTTTGTCTGCCCTCCTATCAGTCCATTTTCCTTACTGTTTCCAGCTTTAAAAACCACCTGCAGGGCTGGAGAGATGGCTCAGTGGTTAAGAGCATTGCCTGCTCTTCCAAA
>LOJH01053829.1:0-12127 GCA_001685095.1 Ellobius talpinus
TATCTCATTGGCTTTCATTTTACCGTTTGAGAGAGGCTGTTGATAAATTGCCCACAGTAGCCTTGAACTCACTGTGTCTGTCAGACTAGCCTTGAATTTGCCATCCTCCTGGTTTGGCTCCTGAATAACTAGGATTGTAGGCTTGCCTTATCAGGCTAAGTGACAATATTTCTATTTAAGTTCATGTTGTCTGAAAATACTAAATTGCTTGCAAAATAAATTTCTTTCACAATGCTGGGGATAAAACTCAGGGTTTCATGAGTGCAGGACAAGCACTCTATCACTGAACTTATCTCTGGCCCCCAAGTAAGTATTCCGATAGCTTAAAGGAAAGTAGTTTCAAGTTCTGTAAAAATGAAGTTACTTTGCTTTAGTGAAACGAAAATATCATTTGTTTTAATTTATCATTTTATATGCTGAAAATAAAAATCCAGTAACCAAGTGGTGAATTCGGCAGACCACTAACCCTGGTTTGACCATAATTTTCCTCTGATCAAGTTCAAATTTATTCATAAGTATCTGTAGCACTTTATTTGTTTACTGTAAAAACGATCTCATGTAGTCCAGGCTACCCTCAAACTTAATTTGTAGCAGGGGATAACCTTAATTTTTTGATCTTTCAGCCTCCACCTCCTAAGTACAGGAATTAAAGGTGTGCCGCATCATATCTAGTCTACACCTAGGGCATCTAACATCTGGCTAAAACACTCTGGCAACTGACTGACACCCTCAAGCTTTCTAAAATACTTGAAAGAAAATATCTCTGGGGCTCTTCAGTTTACTGGCAGTGCTCCACAGTGCTTGACTAGCATGCAAGAGGTCATGGGTTCCATCCCCAGCACTGCAAGAACTTAATTTTTAATCTTATTTCATATTAATATTTAGAGAAGGACAATGCAATGATGTGATATTATATAGTATACAGAGTTCTCATTAGTACACAGACTTAAGTATAATGAAATCACAATTGATTTTGTTTAAAAGTTTTCTTGTAGTAATCATGATGACTTTATTTTGGAATTCACAGGACCATGAGAACTGTTAGACCAAGTGTTCTGGGAACATCAAAAAGGAAAGGTACCTTTACATTCTGGTAGAAATAAATATAACTTTGAATTATTTTGTAAAATTAGCTAATATCAAATGTTATTCAAATTTTTTCTTTTAACTTGGTTATTGTTCTTGTTTTTATTCTTTTAGACCATAGTCTCACCATGTAGCCCTTGCTGGCCTGGAACTTGGTATGTAGGTAGACCAGGCTGGCTTCCGAATGAGATCCACCTGCCATTGCCTCCCAAATGCTGGAATTAAAAGTGTTTGCCACAAAACCTGACTAAAAACTTTTTTAAATTTTAAATGTTTAATTTTTGGAAGTTCATCCCTGAGAGGACTATATTTACATACTTTCTACCTCTCATCTGCGCATGTCTATGTATCTGTGTGGAAGTATATGCATGGGACTGTTGTCCTCAGAGGCAAGAAGAGAATACCAGGTCCGTGGAGCTGGAGTCACAGGTGCTCATGAGTGGCCAGGCATGGGTGCTGGAACTGAGATCTGTCTCTCTGCGAGTGCATGGCATGCTCTTAAATGCTGAGCATTGCTCTAACCTTCAAAAATTGTTTTCAAAGCATTTATTTTTAAAATACGTTTGATAAGTCACTAGAGGTCTTTCATTTTTCCCAACAGAAATATATTTAAAGGCATATTGAAAATTGTAGACTTCTCCATAACTGTGAATTGGAGAATGTAATTAAATATTCAGCTCAGCACACAGCACACTTTCCAGTGTTAATCTCTCTAAGCTATGTTCTTCTTTCGTAAATACAACTACTGAACTACATGTTTATAGAAAGTTTAACTACTGTTGATGGAAGAAAGGGTAAATAGGAAGGAAATGAACATTGTGTTTGTGAAAATCAATTAAGGTAAAGAAAGAGAAGAAAAATATAGGGAGAAAGTTGGCATATATCACAATGGTATATGTATTTTAGCATAGTTAATGACATTCTTACTGACAATGTACCCAACTCAGATGTGCTTTTTATATTCTAAGAACAAGACTAGGTAAAATCTGGCTGTGCATGGTGCCTGCATGCCTATAACATCAGCCTTTTGGAGGTAGAAGCAAGAGGGTGTGGATTTCAAGGTCATCCTCAGCTAGATAACAAATTTGACGCCAGCCTTGGCTACTGAATGAGATATTTTTTCAAAAAAGAGAAATATTCAAATATGTCAACAGTCTAAGAATTCTTTGAAAATTAGTTCTACACAAAATATTTTATTACATGGTGATGTTTTCTTAGAATTTTATGAGATTACAATTTTTCTTAGGTAGACCATTGAGATTTAGAATCCTGGCCTAGCATGCATGAGGCTCTGGGTTCGATCCTCAGCACTTCATAAACTTGTTTGGGTTTGCTGCTCTAGCAGACAACTGTCTTATTTGTTTGTGTATCCCTAAGGGAATTCCAAAGTGAATCCTGCATATACCGCATTGTGTGTATGTTAAGTCAGACTCTCTCAGGCACATGCTATACAAATCTGATCAAAATTAATTTGGTCATTGGTGATCAAACTCAAGCAGGTAAGTTGAAATCTAATCCCATTAGTGTATTTTGGAATATTAATATTTACCTAGGAAGCAACCTCTGTCTGATTTGGAGCCCTTCAAGATAAACGAAATACAGGGAAAGATTATATAAAAATTAAAAAGAAGGCTCTGGCTGGGGAAACTGTTAAAAAGAATGAGGACATTGGAAAGTACAAGAACATGAGATTAAGATTGGTCTCTCAAGTGTGTGTGATAAGCAGCAATTCATTGCCCGAGGGTAATCAAGAGCCGACAAGGCTTCAATTGGCAAGTCCAAGAAATTTGAAGAAACTAGACTGCTATAAAATACTACTTTTAAACTAATGCTAAGATTACCAAAGCATATTTCACATTTTCTTTTATGAGGAATGAATTTTTGTTTTCCATGTTTCACAGTTAAGTAAAAAGGGAGAAACGGGTCATTCTTCTATAGCAGTATAAGCATTGTCTAGCAAGGAACAGGATGAGGCAGTTCTTTAGCGCTGAAGGAGCTGTGGGTTCATGGTAAGAGGGTCTATTGAATCTTTATCTCACGGGCACTTTTGTTGTGTTGCTGAGAATTGAATCCAGGGCCTTTCGAATGCTAGGCAAATATTCTACCCTGCACAATAAGTCTAGCCCTTCTTGGGACATTTTGAAGTGGTAGCCTTCGTGATTTATCATTCACATGTACTCGACTTGAGATGGTATGGACATTAATATCAGTTTTTCTCATGGGATGATACTGTTATAAGAATGTAAACTGCAAAAATTAACACTTACATCAAGGTAACGACTGTAGCAACTCTGCTTTTACGTATGTATAAATAGCATTAAACATGGGGCCTCACCTATACTAGGCAAATGCTCTGCCACAGAGTTAGACCCCCCGGCCTAGCAGTGTTATTCTTTCCTGTCAAATGCTTCTGGTAAGTATTTTAAAAACATGTTTAAGCTGTTCATTTTGTGTTATAAGAGAGCTCATCTAGTTATAATGTATATTTAGAAAATTAAGCTAAGTATAATGACACTTGTTTATAATCCAAGATTGCCTGGCCTACAGAGTGAGTTCTGGCTATATTGGGCTACAGAGTGAACTCACTCTCAAAATGAATGAATGAATGAATGAATGAATGAATGAAAAAATAAATAGTCACGTTATAGTCCTTGGTTAATACTAAAATGGTACTTTCTTAAAAATAAATCACTTTGTTCTAGTTAACTCACATTATAAAATAAACAAAGCCAAAAATAACAACATCACGTAGCTAGTTTAAGGAAGGCACTTGGCTTGGGTTTCTGTTGCTGTGAAGAGACACCATGACCATAGCAGCTCTTACAAAGAAAACATTTTTGAGATGGTGGATTACAATTTCAGAGGTTCAGTCCATTATCATCATGACAGGGAGCATGGCAACATGCAGGCAAATGTGCTAGCAACAGGAGATCAACTGACTGTCACATTGAGGGAAGCGTGAGAAAAAGAGACCTCAAAGCCCGCACCCACAGTGACACACTTCCTCCAACAAGGCCACACTTCCTAAGAGTGCCAATGCCCTTGGGGACCATTTTCTTTCCAACCACCACAGCACTCAAACACTTGCCAAGTTCCAAACTTTAAACACAGTCAAAAAGGACCATTCTGAAGAACTGGTGCTGTGCTTTAGGACTGACGCTTTCACTATCAATTATATTTTTATTCCCTATCTACCACAAAAAGAGAAAGCTATGAAGGCATTGCAACTTTAGAATCTAGCTTCATTTCTGCTTTCATAAGTCATGCATCCAGAGTTTGCTGGCTCCATTCTTTCTCATCACCTAATAGTGTCCTTTCTTGGACTTCGTTCTAGCTAGTATACTATAGCCACACTTATGCCTGCTCAGATGTACACATCTGTACCTTATAGCCAAGGAGACACATATAAGGGAGAACATAAGCTTTTTGTTTGCTTGTTTGGAGTCTCAGTCACCTCACTTAACATACTTCCCAAGTCCATCCATTTTAATGAAGATATCATGGTTATACTTTTACTCACAGATGAATAATACATTGTGTTGGCTATATACCATAGTTTCATTATCCATTAAAGTGTCAGCTACTTCTTAAAAGTAATGAAATATCTCACTCTGAAGCCCGCACTGGTCTGAAAATCATGGCATTGCTTGTGCTGCAACCTCTGGTGTGAGCCACCATGTCTGGCATCAAATTTGCCTTTCTATTAACATGTTCCATGTTTGACAAGTCAATAAATAACAATGAACAAGCATTACTCTCACAATTCAAATTACATTACATAAGACATGTCTGCCCTGACCTACTGTTTTGTCATAGGTAAAATGGACCTTGAAGATCTTACAACCTCCTCAGTCTTCCCAGCTGTCAACAAAATGTTTGGTGAGTATTAACATGGGAGTTATAACAACTAATTATTGGACACTTTTCACTTTGTTTTAAACTATCCTGTAACTACTGTATATATTCCGAAATATAATACATTATTATATTTAAAAGTTCCAAAGTACTATTACAAATGGGTGCTATCAACTTTTCATTTCTCTAAGCGTGAGTATTTTTAATGTTTTATGGATACACTTTTAGGAGGGTTGCATAGGCATTTGGTTAAGAAGTTTAGAGAAACATAAAAATGCATACTTGGATCTAGGACTATATGTAGTTCAGTGGCTAAGAACATGGTGAGTGTGCGTGAGGCCACAGGTTCAATGCCCACTACCGCACAAAAAAGCTGGGTTGGTAATGTAGCTCAACTGGAAGAGTGCTTGCCTAGCAAGCATGAGACCCTGAACCACATAAACCAGCGTGAGCGGTGTACACTCATGATCCCAGTACTTCCAGATACACCTCATCTACATAGAAAGTTCAAGGCAAGCCTGGGATACATGAAAGTCTGACTCAAAATGACCAAACTACAGTTGGTAGAGAATTTTAATAAAAAGCATGCCTCACAAAGTGTGCTTTACTTGTAAAAAGAGAAATAGAAGGGATATGTTGATTTTTCTCATATTGCTCTCGTGAAACTATTTTTTATGACTAAATGCTAAGTGCATCTTTCTTTTTGAGGCTTCTGGGGACAGGATTTTTCTTTGTAACAGGCCAAGCTCTTGCTCATGCATGTTAAAGCCTGTAATTGATATCCACATGTGTTCCCCATCCATTTGAACAGGTTTATTTATTTATTTATTTATTTGTTTATTTTTTATTTATTTATGGTTTTCCAAGACAGGGTTTCTCTGTAGCTTTGGAGCCTGTCTTGGAACTGGTAGACTACACTGGCCTTGAACTCACAGAGATCTTCCTGCCTCTGCCTCCCAAGTGCTGGGATTAAAGGCGTGTGCCACCACCACCAGGCTAGTTGGACCCTCTTCTAACATAACTGATAAAAGAAGCCCTCACCTTCCATTACTTTCTGATACTAACTCTCTAATTACTTCTAGTAGATTTCTGCTAAATGATTTATATAGTTCAAGATTTTCTCCCATATGGTGGGGGAGGGGAGTAGAGATCAATAATGTTAGATCAATAACCAATTGTATAGTAGAATGCAGACTATCTCCTATTTGCCTTTTTTTCCAGTTTCTCAATATTCCGCTTTTCCATAGAGCTTGCATGCTTGATTTCTGTGCCCTTAAGTTTATTGCAGTAATACTTTGTTTTTCCAAATAAAAAACTATGCTGAAGATCCAGTCATATAGCTCTATAGAAAACTTTTCTCCTTAATTTTTAGTTTCTTTGTTTGAGGCAAGGTCTCCTGTAGCCCAGGGTGGCCTTCATGCCTCCTGCCTCTACCTCTCAGTTGCTGTGAGAAAACAAGCAGGTTTTGCACATGCTAGGGGGTAACTCTGAACCAAGTTCCATTCCTAGTACCTTGATTTTGCTTAAGACATGAGATCTGAATTTACTTATGGGAACAAAAATGAAATTATTGAACACATAAAAGTATAGATTCTAAGGAAGTATAATTATTCAACTAGCCACCAAGGCAAATAAATTTTAAGAATTGTGTGCTGAGATCTAGAAGTGCAGCTCAGTAGTAAAGCACTTGCCTAGCATGCTTGAGAACCTGTGTCTGATCTCCAGTACTGTAAAACATTAGGTTCTTAATGGCCATACTAGTTTTAAATAACACTTTCAGTAATTGCTGGTCTCCACTGAGGAGGGAAACGTCATCTATGAAAGCAATTTTGAAAATCAATGCAGTTAGCTATACCACAGATCCAAGGACTGTGTATTTTGCACAGGAATCCTTGGGTGTTTACCTTGTTGGGAAGGTGTAGGAAGAGAAATAGTGAGATAAATAAAAGCTAACTGAATAAAAAGAAATTAATAAGTAATTGGGGCTTCACTGATTTTGTATTTAACCTGATTAGCCCTGATCAACTTTACATTCTAATTAAAGTGTGGGGGGGAGAGAATGCCAACAAATGTCACCTTTTTCATTTGTGTGACTTTTTTGCTCATCCTCATGACTATTGTTCCTCACTTGGTTAAATACAGGTTTTAATACATTAGGACCTTTTGCAAAAAAAATCATGTTTACAGGTGTTTACTGAGTGTTATGCATTTTTTAAACACCAATTATTTTCATTTTAAAAAATCTTGAAGGTTTTTAAATAGGAATAAAATCATGTTAAAAGTTTCAAATCTAAAGGCAATGCTTTAAATAAGTTGCTGTTAATAGTAGCACTTTGAACAATGGGGATGCACCATCATGAAATGAAGCTAAGAGCATGTTTAAAATGCTTCAGCCAATGAAACAGAAAGTTACCTTAAACATTAATGAAACCCATTTTACCTTTGAGTATAACTGAATGATAGGAATCTGATGTAGGTGTGAGGAAGTGATTGTGCTGTTACTTTGGTTTGTTTATTATTATTTGAGATACCTTCTCACTTTGCAGCACAGGATGGCCTTGAACTCACAGCAAGCTACCTGTCTTAGCCTCACAGACGTTAGGGTTACGGGTATGAGGCACCATGCCCTGCTGTTAAGATATTTTCAACAGTGGCCTTGATCCATATGATTATCTTCATCTGTGATGCAACTGACGTTTTGGTGTGTAGTACTGAAACTTGAACCAAGGGCCTTGCACAAAGTAGGCAAGTGTGGTACCCCTGGACTGCATCTCCAGGCCTTCAGTTGAATATGGATAAGGTGTATGACATTGATAGTCCCCTGGAATGAGACAGTAGTCTAGAAATTGGTGAAGGACAAGTGAACAAAATATGTTCATTGAGGTTACCATATTTATTCCTGAAGATGTAGGAAACAACAAGCCGAAAGGTTCTCATGTGCCATTGGTGATTTAGCCAAAAAGAATTTTGCCAGCACCCTGGAGGCAGAGACAGCTGGAGCTCTGTAAGTTCTTGGCCAACATGGTCTACAGAGCGAGTTCCAGGGCAGCCGGGGCTACACGGAGAAACCCTGTCACGAAAAACAAAAAGAAAAAGAAAATGAATTTTGCAATAAAAAAGGCTGATATATTCAGGTATAAAGACTAATGATGAAGGTGAATAATGGGGACTGACAAGCCAAGTCTGGTGCATACACCTGTAATCCCAGCACTCGGGAAATGGAGATAGGACGTTTAAGAATTCAAGACCATCATATGACCATGTAGTAAGTTTAAGGCCAGTCTGGGCTACATGAGTCCAGGATAAACTTGTAGTCCTGATCTTCCTGCATCTTGTTCCCATGTACTGGGAATCTAGGTATGCATCACCATGCCTGGCTAGTAATCATAAATTCAATTTATTAATACAGTGTGAGTTTTCTTATTTAATCTCAGTGAGTCATTCAAGTAAATATAGATTGCTATCCATTTATAAAGTTATGAGTAAGATAAGAACTTAATTGAATACATATTTTAGGCTTAAACATTATGCTTTGAAATATTTGAGAGCTAGGCTGAGCTACGTCCCCTGCTTCTATTTAATACTTTTTACTAGTGTGTCTCACAACACACAGATAGGGTGTGACATCTATTAACATGTTGACTGTTAGCGCTGATTCAGATAATCTAGCTAAGTGTATGTACCCCTCCTCCCTCACTGCTCCTATATGGCCCTCCTGAAGCTGTGTGCTTGGACAGAGAGTATGGCCTTCCCCTACAGAGGAGGACACAATCTTTAGTCATGGGTATGCAAACAGCTGTTTCACCCTGCTAGAGTCCACACATGTTCTACACACACATACAGACACAAGGGGAAATGGAGGAGGGGATGGAAGGAGGGAGGGAGAGATCCCCAAATAATGGAAAATGAGACCACTACTCAAATAAAGAACATTTCCTGCCAGCCAATAACAACTATCTCAATAACTTTTTCTCACCTCAGGGGAATACATTGTAGCTGTTTCATTTCTTTGGGAGTTTCATTTAATTTTTTTGGTCATATAAGACTGGGTTTTCCATGTAACCTGCACTCTTGATTCTCTTGCCTTGGTCTTCCAGGCACTGGTAACGTAGTCTTGTGACACATAGCCAGACAGTTTTAACTGGTTTGTACACAAGGATGCCACAACTCATTGTAATATGCTAAGAATCAAAGATAACGTAGTTGGTGCTCCGTTCTCTTTCTTTTTAAGTTTGTACACTGAAGAATATTTCTTCTCCCTTTGCCCTCCCTCTCTAATGCAGCCCAGGCTGGCCCTAAACTCACTATGTAGTTGAGGCTAACATTGATTCTCCTACCTGCACCTTCTCATTCCTTAAATGAGTTTTCATTTGTTGATTTTCACAGTAGAGCAATTGTAACCTTTACACGATGTTTTGTGTTTCAGTTTTTTAAAAGTTGTACTAAGAAGGGTTTTTTTGTCATCCTAACTGAATTCTTTGTCATCCCAAGAACTGTCATATTAATTCCCCACAGTAACATGTCCTAGGGATAGTATGACAATGCATTGGAAACCAGTTGACTGAAAACCATGTGAGGGGACAAGCGAAGATAATAAAGAGGATGGATATATCAATGTACACTCCACACATGTTTGAAAATGTTATAATAAACTCATTATTTTGTGTAATTAATAAACACTAGTAAAAAGTATAAAACAGGAGCAGGGGACATAGCTCAGCTTAGCTCTCAAATATTTCAAAGCATAATGTTTAAGCCTAAAATTTGTATTCAATTAAGTTCTTATCTTACTCATAACTTTATAAATGGATAGCAATCTATATTTACTGAATGACTCATTGAAATTAAATAAGAAAACTCACTGTGTTAATAAGTTGGATTTATGATTACTAGCCAGGCATGGTGGCACATGCCTCGGTTCCCAGTACTTGGAAACTAGATGTAGCAAGACCAGGACCACAACTTCTTCCTTGGCTACATCTAAAGTTTGAGGAATGCCTAAGTTACTGAAACCCTGCCTCACAACAACAACAAACAACAAAATTTGTGATAATTAAATCAACCAAAGTAGCAATTTTGAATATTTTCAACAAATACTTGATGACTTTCTGTGAATAATTTCTGTACTAAAAGTTGTAAGATATACAAGGAAGCTTGAAATACCACCCCTATCTTCAAGTGAGAAGTACAAATTATTAAGGATGTGAGGCACGCTATGATAATGTGACTTTAGATATATGTATGAAAGGGTTTTTATTCTTCAAAGGCAGCATAGAAGGGATGTGTTGGAGTCAAGCATGGTGTTCACCTGTAATCCTAGCACTCAGGAGGCTAAAGCAGTAATGTTGCTGCCTGGGCCAGCCTGGGCTATATAGTGAGACCCAGTCTCAAAAATAACACAAAAAAAGGTGGTGGGGAGGAAAGGTATAATATTATTATAACTTGTTTCTAGAAAGCTAGGATCATGTGTATAGACTGTGCAAGGGCCTGGATTTGATAGAGGGATGGGGTGGAATTTATTGGATTGTTGGACTCATAGAACTCTTTAGAATCTAATTTTTTGTTTATATATTTTTCAGTCAGAGTTTCACCACCCTCCTGTCTCAGTCTCCTGAGTGTGTGATTATAGGCATGTGTCACTGCATTCAGCTATTCTTAAAATTAAGGAATTTTTGGAATTGTTTTTAAAACATCTCTCAATAAAGGAACTTTTGTAAGAATTCCAGGCAGATACTTAGTGGCGCATGCCTAGAATTCAGTGCTCTAGAGAGTGAAGCAGGAGGCTAGAGAGGTCAGCCTAAGCAACACAGAAAGGCCCTGCAGAGAAAGAGAGAGAGAGAGAGAGAGAGAGAGAGAGAGAGAGAGAGAGCACATGGCTGAAATCCCAGCACTCTAAAGGTAAAGGCAGAAGGCTGAGGAGCTCAAGCTAGTTAGAGGGCTACAGGAGACTCTTTAAAAGGGCATCAAAACAAAACAGAGACAAAACAAAAGAAAAACCAAACCAAATTAAACCAATTAACAACAAAAAAATCCAAAGAATTCTAGAAGATTATCTTTCAGTTACAATTTGAAATCTTATAATGAGCCAGCTGTCACAACAGTTAGCTCTCTTGCTAAACAACTCTCACAATTGGAAATCTCCTACCTTAAGAACTGAGGATTGGAGTTTTAGCTGGGTGGCTTGTTTCATTGGCTCCTTAGAACTGAGGTAATTCAAATAAGCTATTAAAAGCACATGAGTTAAGATTCTAATCTGCATTAATCTTTGTCCCTGCTCCTTGAATTATTAGTACTCCCACAACAGGATATATTTAATCTCATCGCCTAAATGAAAATTTTTAATTCACCTCAAAGCAACTATATATAAATGAATGATGAAAATGCATCTATGGTATTGGATATCTATGGGGGAAACTAATTATGATTCCCCTCGAGTGTTTTAAATTACTTTAAAATCTTCAAAGTTGTGCTTGAAAATTCTATTATAGAGATAAATTTTGTTGTCACATAGTTGAAACTGTGCATTGAGAAAAGACCAGGAAGCCATATGAATGCCCCCAAAAGATAGCTTATTTCCTAGGGAGCCTCTGATTTAAAAAACGTCAGGGATGGTAGTGCAGACCTGTAAGCCCAGCCCTGGGGAGGCTGAGGCAGGAAACTATTCAAGATCAAGGTCAGCTTGCCCTCCACAGTGAGTCCAGGCCTCTCTGGGTCACATGGTGAGATTCTACCTCAAGCAAAGTCAACAGAATTGATTTTAAAAGCCTGCAATATGTAGGTATAGAGATTCATCATACATCTTATAGAAATCTTGGAAATGTGCTCAATGTTTAATAGTAGGAAACTTAATGACCATGGTCTCTAAGAAATAAGGCATTAAATGAATGATGGTGCTAGGTGGATCCAAATGAATTTACCAATAGCCACTTGTATACAATTTGGAAATCTCTGTGGCTTTACAGATTTTAAAGGAAACTAGTAACAAAGATCCCTTTGAGAGGAAAGACCAGCCTCTATTTTTTGAGACAGGCTCTCAATATTTATACAGCACCAGCTAACCTACCACTTGCTTTGTAGACCAGGCTGACCTTGAACTCATATTTTTTAATCTATGCAGTTTCTTTATTTATATTTTATTAAAACTTTCCACCTCCTCCCCTCCTCCCATTTCCCTCCCACTCTCCCC
>LOJH01053831.1:1016-12127 GCA_001685095.1 Ellobius talpinus
AGAGAGAGAGAGAGAGAGAGAGAGAGAGAGAGAGAGAGAGAGAGAGATCACCAGCAATCACATTGCACACTGGATTGGTGCATAACTAGTTTTCATACGTACAGATTGTCCTTAGTCCAAGTGTGTATTAAAGTTCAATTAGCATTTCAGAATCATTTAGTAACTGTGTAACTGCATGAGCTTCATGCTCTAAAGGGTCCATGATTAGTTGCATGCTCTGCTGTTGTTATCTTGAAATTCATAATCTAATGAGTGAGGCACTCTACATTTATTTTTCCCATTGAGTCTCACAAACTATGCCCTGGGTAAAATGTTTCCAGATCAAGGCAGAATAAGTGTGTCAGTTTGAAATAATATCCAGAAAGTAGTTCTCCAAGGAAATGAATATACTTAAAAATAAGTAGGGGAAGGATGGGCGTGACGGTGCAGGCCTTTAATTCAAACACTGGAGAGGCAAAGGCAGGTGGATCTCTCTCTGTGAGTTTGAGACTAGACTGGTCTAAATAGGGAACTCCAGGTCAACCAGGACTATATTGAGAGACCCGGTCTCGAAAGAATAAGCTGGAGATTACAATCCAGACTACGCACGCTGTAATTCATTATAGCCACACCCAGAGAGACAAGGAAGGACAAAGATTTTTAAAAAAAAACAATGTATTTATTTATTTATTTATTTATTAATTATGAATATAGTGTTGTGCCTGCATGTTTGTCTACAGGCCAGAAGAGGGCACCAGATCTTATTACGGATAGGTGTGAGCTATCATGTGGTTGCTGGGAATTGAACGCAGGACCTCTAGAAGAGCAGCCAGTGCTCTTAACCGCTGAGCCATCTCTCCAGCCCAGGACAAAGATTTTTAAAGGCAAGATAAAGTATCATAAGTAGTTTTGAAATGATTATCTTTAAGAGAAAGGAGGGAAAACTGGGATTAGCACATAAAAAGAAAGAAACAAATAGGTAAAATTAATAATAAAAAAGAAATAATTATCTCTGACTACGAATATCGTCAACTAGTTGGCATCTATTCAGGACTGAAGAGGCAGTTGCATGGTAAGTGTCCTTATAGATGTGTGTGTGTGTGTGTGTTTACTTTTGTGCAAGATTGTGGGGTTTTTTTTAGGAAGTCATTAAAATGGTTTTATCAAGCACATGTGTACATGAGAGCTTTTACTCCATTTTGTTATGGATTGGCATAAATTATTCTGACAACTTCGTTGTCATTGCTTTGGGACTTTTGTTTGAGACAGGTTTTGCTGTAGAGCCATGGCTAGCCTAGCACTCACTATGTAGCTCAGGCTGGCCTCAAGTTCCCAGCAATTTTCTTGCTTTGGCCTCCCCAGCATGGCTTGATTCATGTGGGTAAATGAGGCAGGTGGCTGAGGAACACTAGCGCTGTTTGGAACATTTTAAAAAGTATTGCCAAATGTGGTGACATGCACACGTAATCCCAGCTACTTGGGGGCTAAAACATAAGGATTAAAAGTTCAAGGCCTGCTGGTCCTGACGTCATACACCTTTAATCTCAACACTTGGGAGACAGAGGAGGCAGGTGGATCTCTGAGTTTGACACTGCCCTGGTCTACAATGTGAGTTCCAGGACAGCTAGGGCTACACAGAAAAACCTTGTCAAAAAAAAAAGTCAAGGCCTATTTGATAGACTTAGTAAAAACTTGTCTCAAAATAAAAATAGGGCTGGAGATCTAATTCAGTGGTAGAGCACTGGTATACCCAGAAACTGACGGTAATTGTTACTAATGATGAAGACAGAGTGAACTCTAAGCTGGTGGTGGTAGCACGCACCTTCAAACCTAGCACAAGGCAGGCAGAGGCAGGCGGTTCTCTGTGAGTTCCAGGACAGTCAGGGCTGTTACACAGAGAAACCCTGTCTTATAAATAAATAAAAATCATTACCCACATTCATTACTCTGCCTTCTTTCACCAATATATTTGTAAAACATATTTTTAGTTGAGTAGGGAGCTCACACCTGAAATCCCAGCACTTGTGAGGCTGAAATAGAAAGATTGTCAAGAATTTGAGACCATCCTGGGCAATATAGTGAGTTCCAGGGCAGCCTGGGCTACAAAGCAAGACCCTGTCAACAAAACAACAAAACAGCAACAACAAAGCATTTTTAAAATTCTACGGGAATTTGACAACCCTCAGGAATTCAACACAAGCACTCCCCCAGCCTTGCAAACACTTGCAGAGATGGTGCACATTCCATTCAGATGGGAACCCCATCTGTCAGCTCTGTCAAAATCCCACCCTACCCCTCACCCGGCTGTGATAGAAATAGTCTATGATTCTTCCAAAGTGTGTGTGTGTGTGTGTGTGTATGTGTGTATGCGGATCCCATAGTTTTCTCGATTTCTAGGGTGATCTAAAGACTGTCATTGTGCAGAAACAGCAACAAAGATGAGTTGTGATTGCTGGACTTTGGAAGGTCCTGCAAAAGCTCCACCCTGGGCCTCTGGGATACAAAGTCCTGTTTTAATGAGGGTGCCCAAATCTAGAGGAAAAAGTAACAACTCCACTGCCTCTCCTGATAGAGCAAATCAGGGTTTTAGATAAGAAAAGCCAGGGCCAAGAGTAAGCAGCGTGAAAACGGCAGCGCTTGAGTGGCTCTCAGGTTTCCTGTGAGAAATCCCAGCGGAGAAGGCACTGCTGGCTGCTGCGTAAATGAGTCACGGGCTTTGCAGGCCAGGGGAGATGGAAAGCAGATTCCAGGAAGCAAGCAAGATGGGATCTCTGGGAAAGTTTTCCATTTTAGTGTGAAGCTGTTAAGCTACTGTTCGGTGCTGGAAACTCAGAGGAAAAACACCAGCCAGAAAGACCAGGGAAGGCGAGTGAATCCTGGCTGTTCAGGCAAGAGGGACTTTGTACATCTGGGCAATCTGGAACAAGTGACCAAGATGGCACCATCCAGGCAAGGTAAGTGTGAGAAAATACCTCAGTGTCCCAGGCTTCTAGCCACTCACAACCCAGCAGGTATTCACTGCGCACATTGGCACACTTGTCTGGAGTGACAAGGAGGAAGGTTGGGGGGGAGAGCAATGGTGGAAATGTGGGTGGCTGTTCTAAAGAACTTCAAGGAAAGAAGTTTGAGGAACAGAGGTACAAGAAAAAACTGGGTGGATCCTTTGTATTCTATTTTTGGGTTGTTTGCGTTGTAAATTTACTAAGGTAGAAGGGATACTTCCTAAGTGCCAGGAGGCATCTTCTTTGGCACTTTTTGTTCACTTCCAGAACAATTTGTTTCTGTTTACTGAGCTCTTTGAGCAAGGGAACTGAGTCCACCCATGGGGCAGGCAGAGGACACAGCAGTATCAAAGACCCAAGGTAGGACCCCGAATTCTCAGAGGAGAGCTTTCATGGTACTGGAGCACAATGATGGTTCAGAGGCCTGAGGGATATTGAAATGACCTTAAACTTCAGTCTGGTAGTGGGTAGAACAGGTCTGGGGAGATCAGTGCCCTTTAAGGCCAAGGTTGAATGGGGGAGGTCCCACTCAGCACATTCTCTTCTGTATGACATTAGAAATAATTAACCTGGGGACTATAACTGCTGCCACCAGCATCCTTTAGGAATTCAGGCACTCCTACTTCATAGCCCTGAAGGGAAAGGGAGTCTCACTAGGATATTATCAGATGTTTTGACCTGTGGTCATTGTATACTAGCTCTCTTGGTGTCCTGGGACAGCCCCCTGGGTTCTCACGAGCCTGAGCTAATGGCTGCTGTCTCCCAAGAACAAGAGCACCTAGAAAGATTCTCTTCTTGTCAAGTCTTATCAGGCCTTCAAGGACCCTAACTCAGCTTACAATGGCATCTTGGGGAGCAAATAAGCCCAGGAGAGGAAGGTAAGTCTTGGGTCCCAGATCAGCTTGGCCACTGGTTTACTGTGATGACCAGCAATCATGGCCTTCCTCTCCCTAGAACTCAATTTTATATATACCTGGGTCTTCTGGACATAAAAAATTGGGTAATCAGGTGATTCAGCCTAGGTGTGGCCCTGGAATAGGGTACTCTAGGTAAGAACAGGTAGATCAGGTAGTGATAGAGGAAATGAAGTAGGACATCTTGAGGGCACAGAAAAAGATTCCTGACCAAGCCTGGAGTCCATAGGAATGATCGAAAAGGCACTGATGTCACAGCCAGGACCTAACAGGCAGACAGACAGGTGTGAATCAGGCAAAAGAAGGCAAAAAAGGCAGATTGTACAGACCACCCTGTACCAAGACAGAGAGAGAGGAGAGAAGGGGATGCATTCAGAGAGCATAAAGTTCAGTTTGGCAGGACTTAGGTCCTCCTAGGGAGGAACTGGCCAGAGATGAGGGACCAGTAAGAAAGTGAAGATGGGCAGAGTCCAACCTATAGGGGCGATCCACTCCTGAAGACTAGACTAACTCAGGGGAATGAAGGACACTAGGTGGAAGTGTGGTACAAGTTGAGGTTCTCTTGGAGGATAATGGGGTGCCAGCGGGATAGTCAAGGGAGTACAGTTGTGAAGAGATGAGATCAACTTTGTGCATCGAGTTTGGGGTGTGCAAGGGTTATCCTAAATGCAAGGACAGAGAGAGAAGGCTAAACCATGAGGTACTACTGTGGATTCAGAAGCTAGGCCCTGGAAATTGTTGGGATACCAAGGAAGAGGGAAGGAGAACCAGCTCCCTAGAACCAGAAAGAGAGCTCACTAGAGAGAAGCAAATAGAAACCCTAGAGTAGCAGTTACAGAAATCAGAAGAGCCTTCTAAAGAGGAAAAGATGGAGACCAGTAGGAGTGAGGACTAGGAAGAGAAGGGGCAGAGAATGCATGTCCCTCCTGAAGAGGCTCTGGGCTGTGGAAGAGTTGTTGTTTCTTTTTTTTTTAATCCTGCCCCCCCCTTCTCAGGTTCTCCCGCCGCACCATTGTAATCCGCCATTTAATATTTCCCTAAAGAAGCAGCTGTGGAGATCTTCATGGTAGTGGAGGTCCAGGGTGCCTGAACTGAGACCGAGTTTGAGTGTAAGGCAGACACACCAACTGAGCATGTTGTACATGGCACACCCCAGTCCTTATTCGGTTGATGGGGCACCCCTGGCTTGGGCAAAGTTTGTAACTGCACTGTGGATACTTCCCACACGGTGGCACCAAAGGCCCACTCTGTATTGGGGCTTAGAGCTGGCAGGGCAGGGGTCACTTTTGGGAGCCTCATTGGCCGGTCATAGTCCAGAACAGGAAGGGATTACCAGATGCCTGGTGTCCAGGACACTTACCGTCTCCACCAGGCCTCCTACACACCTGCTACACCTGCGTCAGAAGATTTCAAGGAGTAGGATACACACAGAAACAACAGCGAACAGCCCTTTCCTAAGAGGCCTGGCCTAAAAGGATCCTAGGGGAACAGCTCATCCCATGACATGGGAGAGGCAAGGACATTCCTCCCACTAGTCCCTTAGGAGAAAGGAGTCAGGAAGGAAGGAAGGATGCCCAGCCCAACTCCAGAGAGAGACAGCCACCCCACCCCTTACTCTTACCAAACCAGCAGGGCCCCCTCTCACTGCTCCTCCTGGAGGCTTGAAACTAGACCAACAAGGACCACAACAGAGACACAGTTGGGTGTGTTGGGCAAGTCCCCAGGGAAGTCAGCCTGCTTGCCCGGCCTACAAACTTACACCTCCTAGTGCAGAAGCCAGCCCATAGCTGTCCAAATAAGTAATGGCCATGTTCACTTTCTAAAACAGTGCCACGTTTACCGAAATCTTTCATGGTATAAATAAATACAAAGTCGAGAGAAATTACAACTCTGGGCCGAGACAGTCTACAGGCATGGGAAGGCGCTGACAGTTCTCATGGACAACAGATGCAGATAAGGGTTGTTCTGGAGCTTTCTCCACCCACTGTGTTTGTTGTATTGAGGGACCAGGAACTCTCAACATATTCAAAAATCTAACATTCTCACGTGTCAGCCAGCTCTGACCCTACTCAGCCCTTCCCCTCCCGCTGGCCACAGCATACTATGGGCATTCACAAGGTCTTTCAGCATCCCCTCACTGAAGCTCTATGTCATCTCTTTACCTTTGAACAAACAAATGAGTAATCAACATTTTCAGACAGAGCTTTTCCTTCTTCAACAACTGTTTCTTTGGGATAAATCTTTCAAAGAGGGTTAACAAGGAGAGGGAGACAAGCCTCGATCCCTCTTTCCTCTACCCATGTGTCCAGCTGCTTTATGGGAACGTCTCTTCAGATGCTACCTGCCTAAACTAACCATGTCCCAGGCCCCCTAACTCAATTCTCTAGGCCTCCCCACCTCATTAAGGAAAGACCAGGGCTCTTGTGTCATTCTCTCTTCCTCTCTCCAGAGTTCTTGAAACACCAACCTCTGCATTCTGCCTTCCAAAGATTCCTTTAATTTCTCCTAGTCTCCTCCTTTTCTGTTTCCCCCAGCTAGGCCCATGCCATTATCAACTCACCAAGAAACTGTACCAAAGTCCTTGTGACCCACATCCTACTGCCTGGGTGACTTTTGCTAAGCACAGCTACAGTATGACTCAAAAATCCCCCAGCATAAAGCCAAGGCCACCATTACTCTAAGGATAAAGTCTTGCCCTTCACTCAGTGCCTAAGGCTCCTGAAGATTAGTTCCTTCACCAATTCATGCACACATAGTTCTCCAGCCATGTTGGGCTTTTGTTCTCTTCTAGCAAAAAAAAAAAAATTGCATCTCTTTTCTTGCCTTGAACCCGGCTGCCATCCTACATCTTCAAAGACCTGCTCTCCACCTGCCAAGAATCTCCAACATGTCACCCTAAGAGCCCTTTCCTAGCAACTTCCACTTACTAGCTTACAAACTACACACACACACACACACACAATCTCACACATATACATTCTTGGTTTTGGTAACACAAGAGGTGCAAAAACTCAAGAGATCAGAACAAAACCTGTTCTGATCGTGAGCCCCCAGGGACAAGGATGGAGGGGACCTAACTTTGGTCCCTACAAGGTGGGCAGATGGTTACGTTCTTGGATATTTTCTGAAAGTTTGGTAACTATCTGGCCAATGAATGAATGACATCGCCAAAACACAGTAGAGGAGAGATTTTTATTTTATCTTTTCTCAGAAAGCAAGGGGAAGTTGTGTCTCAGAATTGTAACCTGTGGGGGCTTGTGGGGAAAAATAAGGGAAGCTTCTGTTTTTCTTGATTTTTCTTTTTCTTTTTTGAATTTGAATGCATAGTTCCCCAAAGTGGAGCAGGCAGCACCATGCACTAGGGCCCTGCCCATCCTCTGACTCTGCTAAAGGGATTTTTCTCAGGCCTGAGCCTACCCCTCTAAGAACGTGAGCTCTTCCGGGTTAGGAGTGCCCATGCTGGGGCTGGAGAGATGGCTTAGAGGTCCTGAGTTCAATTCCCAGCACCCACATGGCAGCTCACAGCCATCTGTAATAGGATCTGATACCTGCATGCAGGGATACATGCAGAGCACTCATACATAAAGTATAAATAAAGTTTTAGAAAAAGAAGTGCCCATGCTTCCTTCAGCTTCAAAGCCAGTGCCTGGCAAAAGATGTGCTTAGGGAGTGATGCCTGAACCAGCAGAGCAAAACTGGTGTGACTCAGGGAGCCAATCTGGAACTCAGACCTAGCCCTTCCTAACCACGTGACCTGGAAAGTTGTTTGCCTTTCTCTTAGCTTCAGGTGTCTCTTGGGAAGTGAGTTTCTGCTCTCTCCATCCAAGGCCTGCTTGCTTGCGGTTGGGAAGAGGCCTGAAAGTTCTCTAGCATTCCATGGCCCTCAGATGTTCCCCTTCCTTCGATGCCTCTTGGAAAGGGGAAAGGACCCGGTAAACTCAGAGGTGTTCCATCTCATCACTGCAGTCCCATCTGCTCCTGGTCACAGGTCTGGCTATAGACAAGAACAATACACAGGGATGGGTGCTCAGACAGAATAACTGGGAAACCAGAGGGCACGGTTAGGGTGGCATTTGATATGTTTCCCAAGAGGATGTGGTGGGCAATATAGCAGACCAGACAGAAGATAGGTTAGGAGAAAGGTCCCAGGCAGAGAGTAAGAACTTCAGGCAAGCTGGTATAGTTGAAGCTGAAGTAGAACAGATGCGGTGCAGGGAAAGGTGATAAAGAAGAGAGGCTGTCTTGGGCCAGATCTCTCTAGGGCGCTATCACAGTCTGGATGTCAATGAGGATCTGTGGAAACCTCGTAGGTAGGAGAACCTATGACTGAATTAATGATCTAAAAGATGGCTTGCATTGGTGAGTGGAAACCAACTTTTGGTTTCGGTGACAAAAGCAGACTGAGGAACAGAAAAAAATAGTAACCCAGATCATCATAGGAGCAGTGACAATGGACAGAGAGACAGAAGGCAGAGGGGCTGAAAGTGAAGAGTGATGGAATCATCCATTAAAAATGAGGATTTGGAGGAACTGAGAGATGGCTCAGTAGTTAAGAACATTTAGTGCTCTTGAAGAGGACCCAGCCCCCACACAGCAGCTCACAAACACGTTTAACTCCAGTTGCAGGGGATATGACACCCTCTTCTGCTTCCTTGGTCACCAGGCATGAAAAACACCATCTATGCACATAAAATTAAAAATAAATAAATCCGTTTTGTTTCATTTATTTTGAGACAAGCTCTCATTATGTAGCCTTGGCTGTCCTGGAACTTTATATGTAGACTAGGCTGGCACAGAACTCAAGGACATTTGCCTGCTTTTACAGCCCAGATGCTGGGATTAAAGGCGTGTGCTACCACTACTGGCAATTTTTCTAAGTGGGGATTTTGAAGCTGAGAATAAAGCTCAGCGGTAGAGTGAATGCCTAGTATGCACCTGGCCATGGGTTGCAGAGGAGTTCTCAACATGGGATTACATGATTTCAGCCTTTGAAAGAGTTCCTCAGAAGTGGCAACACAGGGACAGCTGTATGCCATTGTTACTCCAGCCACCGTTAAGCTGCCTAGCTCTTGGTGCTCAAGGAGTGTTCATTGACGGATGGTGGAATGACAGAGCACTAGTAACAGGGGGAGAGTGAATTTAAAAATGTGAAGTTGGTACAACCTGGAGGACTAGGAACCAGGTAGAGTGGCACATGCCCTCAATCCCAGACTTGGGAGGCAGAAGTAGGAATAATGTGAGCTTAAGACTAGCCTAGGCTACGCAGCAAGACCTTGTCTCAGGGGACCAAAGGCAAAAAGTAGCTCAGTAGGAGAGCACTTGCCTAGTGTATAGAAGGCCCTGGGTTTGATTTCCAGAAAAGACAGAAGGAAAAAAAGAGGACAAGAAGGGAGGGAAGGGAAGAATACTAGAGCAGGATACTGATACTCACTCACTCACTCGTTCGATAAATAGGTTCTTCAACTCCTGCTAGGATCCAGGACATGGTGGTAAGCACTTCTGAGATCTCTGCCTCCACAATGCTTAGAGACCACAGTCAGGTTCCTTAATCTCGCGTTAAACACACACGGCTTGCTTGCTATCTGGTGCCGATACAAGGCATGAAAGGAACTGGCCAGAAGCTTGACACAATGGAAAGAGGGGAGGCTATCTGTAGAGAAGGTGCTTGAAGCATGACTTGCTGAAGGGGTGACTTTAGAGCTAGCCAGAGGCCTAGAGATGTCAGTTTTGAGATTTCCAGAGAGGCTCAACCTCTGACCACAAATGTGTGCCTGGGTAAAAGTGATGCTTTACAAGGTTAAAGGCAAAGTACCTGGTCAGATAAGAACCGGAAGCCTGGCGGTGGTGGCACTTTAATACCAGTACTTGAGGCAGACGCAGGCAGATCTCAGTGAGTTCAAGGCCAGCCTACTCTACAAAGTGAGTTCCAGGACAGCTGGGTCTATTACACAAAGAATTACTGTCTTGAAAAACAAAACAAAACAAAACAAAAAAAAAAGGAGGAAGAAGAAGAACTGGGAAGAGAGGCTAGAGAAATGGTTTAGTGGTTAAGAGCACTGGATGCTCTTCTAAAGGACTTGGGTTCAATTCCTAGCATCCACAGGACAGCTCACAGCTGTAACTGTAACTTCAGGCTAGGGGGTCTGATACCCTCACACAGACATATATGCAGACAAAATAACAATGCACATAAAACAACAACAAAAAAGAACTGAGGAGGGAGTATGGGCATTCACAAGGGCATCCAAGCCCAGCCTGGGAGGATGAAGATGTTGGTATCCCAAGAGTCCCAGTTCTGCCTAAACTGGATTGGTGAGATCAACCTTCAGGACCAGGGTCAGGGTCAGAAATCCGGGGACCTCTTAAAATTCATCAAATCACTCCTGAGTATGCCTGACATACTTCAAAAGATGAAGCGCTACAGGGAAGCCAAGGGGTAGAGGATCAGGGACATAGGGTTGGAGAGAGCTAGTAGCATCTGATTAGTAGGAGAGATAGAGGATTGGAGTCAGCTGTTTACCCCATGGGGGTCAGTCAGGCCAGCTCTCTATTCAACTATAACCCATTTCTTGGAAGGGCCCTCCCTGGCCTTGGAGATGAGGCTTTATTTAGCCTGGAGGGCCAATGTGTGTTTCCAGTATTCATACCCAGAGTTTACCAGGTTAGCCACTTATATCCCAGGGAGCAAAATCTGTAACTCCACAGAAAGTAGTACCCAATGAGTGGTGAATGCATGCATGGCCTGGCTATGGGCCCTGATTTATTAGCCAGATAATAAATCTGACCCTGCAGTGGGAAGCTGAAGCTGGCTGAAAAGGTGGGGGAGGGATGGGGGCGGGCAGAGCTTCAGCCCAGAGGGGTGGGATGGTTAGGCTTCCGACCTCCCTTTTGGCCTTTCGAGACCCTAACCATTTTCTCCAACCAACCCAACTTTCAGTGTCAGCTCCAAGAACCTGCTTATGTGACAGGAAGGGGGCCTGAGGTCTTTAGAACTGCAGAGATCTGGGTAAGAGGCAAGTAGGAGGGGTTCCCTAGCGCCCCCTACCCCAGTTTTAAGGTCTCCTTGAGATTCCCAGGAAGCCGCCCGGTTCCCGCAGACGCCTTCGGGTTCCCAAAGGTCTCCCCTCCCACGAACTGGTTGACACGGTAGGCAGACCACTCTGCCCGGCTACCCGCGAAGGTGGAGCGAGCTGTGGGCGCCCCTTAGGGGTGCGGG
>LOJH01053832.1:13243-23744 GCA_001685095.1 Ellobius talpinus
ACACACACACACACACACACACACACACACACACACACACACGGGCATTGTCTTAGTCACTGGTCTATTGCGGTGAGTTGACACCATGACCAAGGCAACTCTTGTGAAAGCATTGAATTTTATACTTCTTTACAGTTTCAGAGGTTCAATCCATTGCCATAAAGGTCAGTAACAGCAGCATGCTTGCAGGCACTGGAACATAGCTAAAAGTGACATCCTTATCCTTAGGCAGAGAGAAAGGTGAGGTGGAGCCAGGGAGGGAAGGAGGGACAGAGGGAGCAATGCTGGGCTTGGGTAGAGCTTTTGAAACCTCAAAGCCCACCTCCAGTGATGCACTTCTTCCAGCAAGACCAAACCTCCTATTCCTTATAAGCATTTCAAACAGATCCACTCCCTGGTGGCCAAACATTCAAATA
Source organism: Ellobius talpinus (assembly GCA_001685095.1). NCBI lineage: Eukaryota > Metazoa > Chordata > Mammalia > Rodentia > Cricetidae > Ellobius > Ellobius talpinus. The sequence goes on from LOJH01053832.1 coordinate 13,660, forward strand.
AGGAAGCCTATCAAGGCCATTCTCATTTAAACCATCACACACACACACACACACGAAAACACACACACATCAAAACACACATTACAATCTTTTCTCCTGGTTACATGACAGAAATAAAGTCCAGAACACTCTGAATAATGATCAAGGCCAAGCTGACCTGGAAGGTGCACCTCAGTTGGATCCCCAGAATTCCCTTCAGCCTCCATGTTCTTCCCAGCCATCCCTCTGGGTCCCTGTCTCAGTTTTCACCAGGACCAGCTTAGCTTCTCCAACAGCTGAGAGTCTGGCATCTGGCACAGCAAAGGGTTTCCAGGAGTACCCTTCAGCCTCAGGGTCTCGTGCATCACTGGAAGTGTTAATTCTCTACTCTGTGACTTAAACATCCACTGAGCATCGTCTTAGGGGTACAGATGCATAAATTAAGCTGCACCCCTTGGGAGCTTATAGGAAGAGACTGAGTGAGCATTCCTAAGAACAGGTGACTTCACTGCACCAATCCACCCCCGGGGCTGCATCATCCAGTCTAGTTAGAGCAAAAGGAAGATAACCTGACACAGAAAACTTTCAGTTGGTAGAAATTTCTTCCTTCCCTGGGGCTAGAATTAGTTAAAGTAACACTTTCACACTTTCATGCTGATTTGGTCTTGTACTTAATGTAAGCAGCAAAGTTTTGTTTATTGTGCAATTAGTGAGTTTGCAATGTTTGTTTGTAAACAGTCATGGAATTGCTTTTTAAAAAAGTGAGCTAAAACTACACTGATATTTCTTAAAACTTGCCTTTTCACACAGAAAATCAATGAAGTAGTGTACATTTCAAATATCTTCCTCCTAGCCGTGAAGCTATTCACTTTTTAAAACTTTTACTTTTATATACTATGATTGGTATTTTTATCAATTGCTTCTACTGAGATAATCTTCACATATTTCATCTTAAGGAATATTTGAGGCTTTAAATTTTTATTACGTTTTATTTATTATTTATTTGGAGTAGGTACACATGTAACACAGTAGTCACGTGAGGTCAGGGGATGGCTTGCTGGTGCTCGTTCTGTCCTGTTTTGTGCATCCAGGGACTGAACTCACCTTTACCAGCCATAGCAGCAAGGATCTTGGTCTACTGAGCCACCTCACCGGCTCAAATAACTTCTCAAATTAAAGCTTGGACGTTCTGTAAATTATGTGACTATGTGGTCCCCCCCCCACAATAGTACCCAATGCCAAAAGAAGCTGTGTAATTTCCTCAAGTCCACATAACCGGTAAACCTGCAAGAGGAGAAGATTCTCCAGGGCCCCTTCAAATACCCCATAGCAGCTACGTTTGGGCTTATGTTGCTGCTTAGCAAGCTGTGATCACAGTGAACCCCTCATTTCGCTATTAAAAATTGCAGAATTTACTGAACTCATTAAAAATAGGCTAAAGACCTATGAAGGCAAATGATCTGCATTCTTTATATTTTATTTCCTAATTTCATTAACTGTTTGGTTCTTCCCATTCTGATCTGATGGTAAATCATTTGAAAATCATTGTGATAAGTATTAATAAGGCTCCAAAGCATAAAATTTACTTAGCCTAAAATATATTTTACTCATAGATCTTTTTCATGCTTTGGTATCATTGCTATGTCCCTACCTATTGGTCAGTTTCTCCTCAAGAAACAATTATGTATTGGTGTCAATACCTGTGAAGGTTCCCTATAAGAGCACTGGGGACTTTTGGTGTCTGTCATCTGAAAAGCTGCTGTGCATTGTTGAACTAGAACACGCCAAACAGGTGCCGTGTGCTAAACATCAGATTCTCAGACTTTATAAAATTCCTTCAGAGCTGATCAATATCCAAACAGTGATTATCATTCTTGAGAAGAAAAATATGTGTGTTTAAAGCAATGCATTTTAGGAATTCAAGTAGCTTTGTACAAGTGCTCAAATTCAGGTTCTACAACCTTTTACCTAGAGTAGAGAAACCTTTTGGTTTTGTTTTCTCTTAGCGTATTGATGTAGAGGATCTCTTTCTGAAACTATAGAAATACTGCATTGTGTGACATAAACCAATGATTGATTTATTGACCAATATAATGTGCATGTCTGTTCACCACTTGCATGTCTGGTGTCCCCAGAGTCCAGAAGAGGACATCGGATCCCCAGGTGGTTGTGAGTCACTGTATGGGTGTTAGGACTGAACTCTGGTCCTTTGGAAGAGCAGCCAGTGCTGTTAACCACTGAGCCATCTTAACAGCCCTACCAATGATTTCATAAAACTTGTAACTCATTATACTGCGGTATCATTGTCCTTGGGAGATGATTGGGGTAGGCGCTGGGAAAACTATGATGGTTTTCAAAAATAAAAGCACCAAGTTGGTGACTAGAAAAATAAATATTTTAAATTTTGATTTTCAAAAATTTAATTTTTTTTCTCAGAGATGGAGAGGTGTCTTAGCAATAAAGAATACTTACTGCCTGTGTTCAAGCAGCTCACACCTGTTTCTAACTCTATCTCATGCCCTCTTCTGGCATCTATGAGCACCTGTACACACATACACACACACACATGAAAAAAATCTCACTATTTCCTTTTTCTCTTTGTAATTCTGGTCTTCAAAATAAAAGGAAACTTCAACAAATAAAGTATTGTGTGGAAAGGTCTTAACCATGCCATGTAGAGTTTAGTAATAATTCTATCATTGCTTAAATTTGAAAACAGTAGATGTGGGTGGACTTAGCAAAGCCATGGGGACATATTTTCTCCATAGATAAGATGAATCCCAAGGCATTTGTTCTCTGTGTGTACATGTGCGTGTGCATGTGTGTGCATACATGGGTGTTGGGGGGCATGCACATGAGTGTGTGATTTCCTGTTCTAAAATACTTCCACATTTTAGAAATACTTTGGGGAATTCTTGGAGCCCTCTAGCATTATTATGTAGATAGATGATTTATCCATGAGGTTGTCTTGTTAAAGTTTAGAACTGACCAGCACTAAACTAAACAGAAAATCATTCAGTCTTTATTTTGCTCTTCTATTTTTGTCATAGCAAAGCATGCTTTTAGATAAAAACATAACCTTCAAAAATAAGCATCAAATTCTATAAATATTTATAATGATCTAGACTTTTCATTAAAATACCTTTATTTAATTTTGTAACACCCAAACACGTCTTATCTTTTTCCAAAATGTTGCTGTGTCTGTCTGAAACAGAATGGCACCAGTTTAGCCTGTATTCCAACCCTCCAACAACAAACTGAGAGAAATGGAAAACTTAAGTATTTAAGGCAGCAGATTTTGATTTACAACTTCCAAAGGCCACATTTAAACAGTAAAACATGAGTTCTGGGCCTGCCCAAATGTCTCCATTCTGTAAGTCAAAATGGGGAGCATCCACGTCAATCCAACAGAACCATCTGCAGGAACATAAAGAAGCCTGCGCATTCCCGCAGCCATGTATCTTTCCCCCACGATCCTGTATTATTTTGTTCCTGTTTGTATAGAGATCTAAGGTATTGACCAACAAGTCATAGAAGCACCCGTACATCTACAATCAATCACAGCAATCTTCTTGCCAGCGACAGCTTTGTGAGACGTGGGCTTTCAGACATGCCCACTAGATGACTGGTAGGAGACGTGGGCTTTCAGACATGCCCACTAGATGACTGGTAGGAGAACGGGACAAGAACCAGATGCCTCCCCACCTGCTCTTTTTCCTGCTCAGAACCTCACAGATGCGTTAAATATACTTTGTCTTTATCTTAAAGATTGAGCTAGAAATCGTTCAGCTATTAGATTCTGATGTCGCTGTTTTTCAAACAGCACAGAGGCAGTGTCATCAGCCTTTCGTTCCTTTTCTCTTTGGCGACCCTCTTGGTTACAAATGCCACAAAAGCAGCCAGGAGTGCCTGGGTTGCTCATGCCTGAATCCCATGGTGGAATCCACACATGGGTGTCTGGCACTTGGGAGGTTCTCTGTATTTGCTAAATGTTAGAAAAATGAATAATTGTATTGATAAGGACTATTTTTGTCTCTTTTCTACCTGACCATTCATGTAATATCCCATAATATTCACCAACCTCTAAATACATGGATGCATAGGACTTTGTCACTGAATTTTTAGGGATGTTCTGGAGACACCGAAGCCATTCTACTTCTCCACCTCTCTGAGTTTGTCTGCTTTTGTCCATTTGACTCTCGGGCTGATTATAATCACTCTAATAGAGTGTGAGTCATCGCTCAGAGAAAACACTACATCATTTTACCCTCTTGAAAAGAACACAAACTGCCAAGCTTTGGTAGGAGAGTAGTGACCTAAAAGGTTGCAGAATAGATGTCTACGTGGTCAGCTTTTAGCTCCGTTCTTTAAGACTACATCCTTTTGTCCTGGCTTGGAAGCTGAAAGGAGACCTGTGCCGTTGCCTCCAAAGTGGGAATGGAACAGAATGAAGCTGGCATTTGACCTGTCCTGTGTGTTTCCAAGTCACACAAGTGTGTGTGACTAGTCCACACACAGTCCGCTGGATTCAGATGGGCTGTCCAATCCCGGAGCATAGTGTAACATGAATTTCCACGGCTCTCTTTTGCCTTTATGAGTTCCTGTCCTCTGTTGAACAATGTCCACGACTCAACTCTTACTTTGCCTAAGTAATCAGTAGTTTCTGGACTTGGCCTTTAATTTCCTTCTCTTTCCCAAAATCTCCTCAATCCTGTGTTGATCTTGCAGAAAAGAAAAGGCCATTCTTTCCAAAGAGAGAAATGACGTTTGCATGGACAGGGAAAGTCCCAGCCAGGACATGAAGGAGGGAGGAGGACGGTGAGGAGAGGATGAGGAGGTGGGGGGGAGGAAGAAAAGAAGGAGAAAGAAAAAAAAGGGAGGGGAAGAGGTCTTTATTCAAATGTTTTTACATTTCAAATTTCTTCTTATGAGCCCTTCAGTTTTAGAAGTCTACCCGAAACTATTTTCCATTCTTTCTTCCCATCATTTTATAGTAAAATTTGAATTTCTGGACAATAATAGTTAAGAGATTCAAACTGTGGTGTGTCTATCTTTTGATCTTCAGTAGAGGAAATGGTATCTCATTTGAAAGGCCACCCTGTAGCCTGCTCCTGAGTTCCTTGTTCTTTGCTACTGTCCTTGATTGTGGTGTCACAACACATCGGTTCAAGGAGAAAAGGCTTTTAGCCTGGTGGTTAGTGGGCCAGAACAAACACATGAGATTCAAAAGTGGAAAAAGAAATCCACAGTGAGTTTGTAGCCTATGTTTCTCTCACAGACAGAAAAGACAGAAGGAAGCGACGGCCTCTGTTTCCTCAGTAAGAAATGTGACCCGTGATGCCTGGCTCCTTTTCCAAGTACGGCTGCTGTTATGTTCATCTCACAGGACATGTGGCACCCAGGAAAAGGTCGGGGAGCCATGGGTCAACTTGCCTATCCATATCTGCCGTCACAGCAAAGGTGGGCATAAGCCTCCTGAACCAAGTTCTGAAGGAGGCAGAGAGGCGCTGTGCCTTCCTCACCACACAGCAGGACTTCTCGGTTCAGGGTGGCCACTAACCTCTGCTGAGTTGCTGGTGCTCACCCCTCACCCCCAACCTCACCATGCCTAAGCATTCACTCCTGCAACACCAGACGTGTGTGTGTGTGTGTGTGTGTGTGTGTGTGTGTGGTGTTATGTGGACATGTACAATGTGAATAAATCACAGATGTCCTCGTGTGTGGCTTTCATGCCGTAGCATGAACGAGGAGGTTGGGAGGACAACTTTCTGCACTCATTCTCTCTATCCATCACATGGGTCTTCAGGAGTCAATCTCGGGTCCTCGGTCATGGTGGCAAGCATTTTCACCCATGGAGCCATCTTGCTGGCCCAGCCACCTACCTCACTGCTTGAGACAAGGTTTCTCTCTGAACGTGGAGCTTGCTAGTCAGTTAGACAAGCTGGCGAGCAAGCTCAGGAGCTGCTCCCCTTCCCCAGCTCTCAGCACAGCCATCACCACTGACTTTTCGCGTGGGTGCTTGGGATCTGGACTCAGGTCTTCAGGAGTGTTCCAGAAAGTGTTTTCCTGCCTGAACTCTCTCCTTGGCTTCTGGCCTCAGGTTTGAGCACCTCTCCAGCGGCCCAACTTCACTGGAGTCTCATGCTCCATTCAACTCACTCTGTTTCAGCAAAAAGAAGCTTATGACCTCTTCCCCAAACGGTGCTAATCTGAGGATCATGTTAAATGCTGCGGTTTCCTGCCAGTGATACCAAGGGAAGATGTCTGCAACTGTAGGCTCTGCTCACTGCAGCTCCACATTTTTCTGCTGGTTGACCTTAACATTTACTGTATTTGTTGTTGTTGTGTGTGTGCGTATGTATATGTGTTTGTGCGTATGTATGTGTGTGTGCATATGTACATGTGTGTGTGCATATGTATGTGTGTGCACGTGTTCAAGCTGTATGTGCAATAGAAGAGCTCCAAACACAATCTGAAAGCAGTTCTCCTTAGCTCTCCTTCCACGTTCATTTACATACATGGGGTTGGGACCTGTAGCCAGGTTGTAGAGCTCATACGGAAGCAGATAAACATAGAATTTAAAAACCTGCCTCATCCTGGAGGTTGCCACTAATTCTGGCCTGATATTCTTTTTAAGTCACACACAGAATTGGTATCAGCAAGTCAACATTGGTCTAAGTTTGCATTCTGCACATCTTTACACACGTGTATATAGAGGAAAGGAAAGTAGCACATGTGCAGATTCTTGAGGCACCCTAAGACATGCTGACAGGATACTTAAAACCTGTTGCTGTGCATCCTCCCCTTGCAGCCCAGGCTCCTTTTCCTCTGTAGTCAGATCTATAGGCTTCTGGTGGGAAGGTGCACTGGCTGCTGGCCCTGTGGCTGTGAGACCATTAGGCAGCTAATGAGCATTTAATTGAATAATGTAATTCATTATTCATCCTGCTTTTATTTATTTCAAAGAATATCCAGTGGTCAACTTTAGGTAATCCTAATATGACAACATCAAGTATTTGTAAAAAACTAAGGCTGTAAACTTTTTTCAAGAAAACACCAACAAGAAGTACTGATTTGGGGACAATTGCTTAGATCCCTATGGTAACTATTGGGGGTTAGTGGTAGCTTATCCAGATACTCAAGGACACACATGTGCTCACACACTCATCTGTACACACGTGCCTACACAAATGTGCAACATACTTACACACACATGCATACACCTACAATACACTAAAATGCATTCTCACAGATGAGAACACACAGTTTTGCTTCTAAATAAACCATCACTTTTTAAAATTATGTTGGTTAGTTTTTTTTTTTAATCAATTTGACACAAGCCAGAGTCTTCTAAAAAGAGGAAAATAAAAAGGCAACTCAACTGAGAAATGGCTTCCCCCCAGGCTGACTTGTGAGCAAGCCTATATGGGGCACTCTCTTGATTGTTGGTGAATGTGGAAAACCCAGCCCACTGTGGGTGGTGCCACTCCTGGGCAGGCAAAAGCAAACTGAGGAAGCAGCCTTGGGGAGGAAGCCAGTAAGCAGTATGTCTCCATGGCCTTTGATTTAGTTCCTGCCTTCTGGTTCTGGCCTTGAATTCTTACCTTGGCTCTTCCCGGTGATGGGCTACAAACAGGAAGCTGAAATAAACCCGTACTCCCCAGGTTGCTATTGGCCATGGTGTTTTTATCACAACAATAGAAACCCAAACCAAGACAGACACACTGTCAGTTACTATAACTATGTACACACAGACGTCTACATACATATGTGTAAGTCCAGTGCTTTAGACTACTTGTTTGTGAAATAGATAACACTGGAGTTCGTTTACAAGAGCTTTGCCAAAGATTAATCACATTATCCAGAAAGTTGGAATAATCAGCCCTCATGCACCAAAATGTGGGCTCGCATTGTTTCCTTGTGATACATTAGTTCAAACTATGAGAATTTAGCTTCATGATAAGGGCCGGAAACAGCTTGCCGCGAGGTATGATTCTCTTACAGGCACGCATGCTCAAATCACTACTATCCTCTTACTAGCGCATAGCTTTAATTTAAAATGCTCACACTAAGCAAGATCATTTTTAAATATGTGTCTTCATACTTTTTAAAAATGTGTTTGGCCATTTGAATGTGCTTGCTGGCACATCCCACAGAAGAGCCTTGTGAATCTGAGAAGCGTCTGTCTGCATTACTCCAGTTAGGCAGAGCGGAGTCAGCTGAATTACTGGACTCAGATGTGTTAGCTCTGAGCTCGGTGCTTTCTTGCAGGAATTGTTCTTCAGCTTTCATGGCCAGTGTGGCCATAGCAGAGAGCAAAGAGTCCATATTCCAAAATATTCCCTGTGAGTCTCCTATGGAGTGACAGTATTGCAGTATTGTGATGTGAGAATTTATGGATATCACTATTGCATATTTGGACGCACAAGCATTTGTCATTGGAAGCTGTTCTGGAAAGTTTACCCTAGGAAGTGGCTGCTATTGGGTGTGGTGAGGTCATACGCACTACCTATCAACTGAGAGCCATTTCACTCAGCAAGATAACGAGGTGGTTTTGTTGTTCTTGTTTTATTGCAATGGTTGGGTTTACTGAGGTAGAGTGTGGTCTCATTGGGCCATTTTGATTGGAGACTTCTCGCTTGCCTCTCTGCTCAATGGGGGCAGAGGAGACACCTGTTTCTGGTCTTTCTCACTTACACCGTAAGGATGTGTTCCTTTGAACTGGAGCCTTCTCAGTTAAGATGTGTGCCCATTTATTCTTGCTCTCTCTCTTTCTTATCCCCAACTTTGGGGATATGATGTCTACCTCTTGCTCACTGCATAAGGTCAGTTCAGGCCCACAACCCTTGCTACCATGGGGCAAAGGTGGGCCCTTTTCTATCACACATAGAAAGCCATAACCAGCATAGGCCAGTCTAACAAAATATGGCATATGTATTTAATAGCTTTTTGTCACCTAGTACCCAATCAAGCTCCAAAGTCCTAGGGCGAGCCACCCATTTTCATAGACAGGTTTAATAAGACAGGAATAACCTTGGGAGAAATGATGAGGACATGAGGGCTTGACTGAACAGTGATGGGCCGAGAAGCCCAGCAACATCCGAATTTTAGATTATTTTTGACCCATCTGTGCAGCCTTCTTTATTTCAAAGTGCGGGGAAAGATCATTTCTAGCACAGGAATCTTACGATCTACAACCAAGGAAGTGTGACCAGAGATTTATAGCTAATGTTCACACCAAATGGCAGGAGAGTTCGAACAAAAATCTTAGCTTCTATCACTGGCTTCAGGAAAAAGATGTTTTTGTTCCTAACACCCGCCTTTCAGAAGAGAGAATCTAAATTTAATGGACTGTTTGAGGGAGAATGAAGAAGAGGCGTGGTTAGGGCAAGAGCAAGTTTCCTTCTGAAGACTTGGTTTGCTTGTGTTGTGTTCTGGGTCCCCCGCTCTGTAAAGGACAGGGCCTCAGCAGTCTGGTGATACCTTCCACAGAGAGCCATGTTGCTTCCTCTCTGTAGTTGTTAGGCTTCTTCCAGGCCCCATAGCCTGAGCCTTCTGGAATAGGTTTCCTGACTTTTGCTGCCTGTTTCAAGCCCTACACACATGCGCCTTCTTGAGGAACTTTATTGATTTATTTACTTATTTATTTATTTATGTGCCAGGCCTTGGTCTTCATCTGCCTTTCACCAATTCTTCCCTTTCACCTCCTGTCTTCGTTCACACCCACGCACCTCTCAGTTTTACAATTGGGAAGCTAAGACTTGTGGGGAATTTTGTTTGTTTGTTTTTTCTTCATCCTCTGGTGTTAATGGCCTTACTTTCTGTTGAAAACTTGATTAGGAAGTGGGAACAACCATACTGAACTAAATTCTTCTTCTTTAGATAGGCACATCAAAGCAGATGTGTACATAAGATAGCACTGAATACATGAAGTGACTTGTGAACCAGGCTTAGATTCTACACTCTGTGAACCAGGCTTAGATTCTACACTATGTGAGATGGTCAGGGTTACACTGAGAAAATCCTTAGGCACAAGCCACAAAGAGGAGCACAGGTCTGATGTGGGATTCCCCTCTGTATGCTGTGAATACCATTGGTTAATAAAG
>LOJH01053833.1:2083-12126 GCA_001685095.1 Ellobius talpinus
TAACTAATCTACTCCTGGATAACTAACCTGCTCTTGGATAACTAACTCATGATACCAAACCCACTCCTAGATAACTAACCTGCTCTTGGATAACTAACTCATGATAACTAATCTACTCCTGGATAACTAACCTCCCTTGGTATAACTAACTCTTGTGATAACCAGCCCATTCCCAGGATAAGGGTATTCGTATATCAGACTGGAGCCCTTCTGGCCTAATCCTTTCCTAAAGCACCTACTTTTTCATATTGTTATGGTGGCAATTAATATCAGGGTGATACTCAAGCCAATAACACTATTAAGAATTCAACATATGAATTTTAGAGGTGCCATAATGAGACTTCATGTCTGACACTAAGCAGAATCACCTTTCTCCGATAATTCCCAGTCTCAGGTGCCATTTGTATCTTGTTCCATGACTTTCTGTCACCCTAGGGCCCAAGAACTTACAGAAACTACATGTAAGATTTGACATTAGAATCATCTGTCAGAGATTTATTATTACTATTATTATTTTGACAATTACCACTTTGGAAGGACTTCCTGGAAGTGATGAGTGGTAGGTTCTGAAAGAGAAAAATTGAATGGAAAATTTCAATGGAAAAAAAAGTATAGAAGTGCCCAAAAAAAGGTAATTCATATTTTAGAAAATTGCAATAAGACATGGAGAATAAAATTTAATATCACTGTTTCAGTAGAATCATTTAATCTCTGGTTTTTATATATTTTGATACTTTAATAATATATATTAATTTTACTAATTAGATTGTAGTGCAACTAAGACATTGACCCCAACTTTGGGCATTCAACATTGGACCATTTGAGTTTTGCTGTGTCTTCTCAGAGCTTTTGTGAGTGCTTAAAATGTGCACACTGTTCCATCAGATATCTAATGGATGACTGTGAGCTCTTCCTGCCTAACATGTAGGTATTGCTATTATTTGATCTAGATCAATAAAACTCTGGCAATCAGTAAGTGATTTATTCATAATTCTGACATGATTCAACTGAAGGCAATAGAAAGTTTTTAAAAATAACATTTTAAATTTATGTTTTGAAAATTCCATACATTCATACAATGTATTTCTGATCATACCCATCTACCACTACCTCTCCAGACAATTAATTTATTAGTTAATTGAAAGAAAGATAACCCTATACCAATTAAATGGTGCTTTAAGCACCATTCACTCTTATTTACTGTTAATTAATAGTTATTGTGCTAAAAGTTATTCATAGAAGTGTTTAGGTAGGTCACAGTGGATTCTCTCCAGCAATACTTTTTTTTTTGTTAACGCTTCCTTGTAAGTCTGAAATGTTGATAAGCAAACAAACTTTCTGCAGTGATGGGAACACTCATTATCTGAGCTGCACTGGAGGACAGCAAACAGCCCCGTGACGGGCGCACACTTGAGCTGCAGCTAATACAATCAAGGAACAGAAAGTTCATTTGTCTTCAGTTCACATTTAAGTAGCTTCACGTGGCTGGTGGCTACTTTTCCAGGTACTGCAAGCCAGTAATGGCCATTACACATCTTCAACAGTGCTTACCTTCTAAGTTTTTTTTTTTACGTGTTAATGTAGCTAGTCCTCTCAGTGACTTCATGGGGGTAGAGCTTCTGCTTGTTGTTGCTACATAACAAATTACCTCCAAGCTTAGTGTCTTGGCACACACTGACTGGTGTAAGGATCTTGCTCCGTGCAGCATCTCTGCAGCCCCTGACTACAGGACCCACTTCCAAGCCAGCTTGTTTACTGGGGGGCAAGTTGATGCCTGCTGCTGGTCTCTCCACGCAGACAGGTTGAGCTCTGTACAGCGTGAGTGCCAAGAGCAGATGTCTAAAGATATAGGAAGTAAGAAGTCAGTTCCTTAAGTCTAGACACAGACAAGGTGCCAACTCCAACAAATTCTGAATCAAAGGTGAGAATTTTAAGGAGAGGAGATGGTGGCCGCACCTGTCAGTGAGGGTGGCATCTAAAAATGGGCTGTGTTTTAAGATCATGGAGGGCACAATCAGCGCTTTGCTTGTTTTGAGACAGGCTCTTGTCTGTCTCAGTTCTTCTCAGTGCTGGCATTATAGGTGTGTGCCACCATGCCCGGCTCAGCTGCAGTCACTAATTGCATTTTACAGATGGGGAAACCAAGTGTTGAACGTTTACATTTTACTTATTGAAGATGAGATTTCTCCTAAGTGGCTGAGCCCTTCCATCGCCCAGACAGCCAGGGCTTTTAACTTCAGTGTTTTATTGCATCTCTAGGATGGCATGGTTCTTCCCATCTGCAGCTTTCGTGAACAATTCTTGTTTGCGACCCACACATCTCTGTACATACAGTGAGAGTTTACAGATGCCAAGTGCACAGTGAAGACACATTCTCAGCCACGGCTCAGGAGTCAGAGATGCTGTTTGACACCAGGTCTGAGCCCCACCGCTCTTTCCCTGCTTCCCAACACTAGTTGACATTCACCTTCTGACTGAAACAGGCACTGACTGAGGAAGCTATTTGGTCTTCAGATGTTCCTGTGTCCTGAAATGTGTGGTAGGAGGAGGAAGGAAGCAAGCAAGCAACCAACCAGGCTTACTCAGAACTGTAAAGAAGTTAAATAAATGTTTCTGGTCTTGTACATATCTGTATCTATATCTATATGATCTTGTACACATCATATATAGATACATACATACTTTCTGTATATAGATCCGCATTGCTTAGTGATAGGATATCTCATTAGACAACAGTATACTTCCATATTACCCTAATCAATCCTTCAGGCAGTGGTATTTGTGTATCTAACTACAAAAAGAAAAGCTTAACGAAAAAGGGAATTTTAAAATTGTATTATAATCTGTGAGGTCTTTATTATATGTTCAGTGTATTGTTATCAAAAGTCAGGTGCAGTGTGTGCGTGTTCGAATGAGAAATAAGAAAAAATATGCTATTTCAAATTGTGGAGGTTGCCTGATAAGTAATGAATGCAACCATTTACAGTCCGAAGAAACCAGCAATTTCCTTTACTGCTCAAAGATAAAGGGTATTTCCCTGTGATAAAGAAGTAGCCCTCTGTTTCATGGACTCCGGTTTGCAAAATGATGCACTTTGAAACTGGTGACTGCAGTCATGGCCTGTGCTCCTGGTCACACCAGGAGTGAGTACAGTCACACAACACTTCTTCTTCTCTCTGGCGTGTTCTTGAGAATCTTTCTGACTTTGGAGTTTCTTTTGCAGAGTAGGTGACACTTTCTCTGCAGGAAGCTTCATTTTTATCAGTCTGAGCTGAGACTTCATTTCAGCCAAATGCTGCATTGTACCCACCTGACTGCCTCCTTTCATTTGCTTTTTGTTTTTCTGGTTCAGCCAGAGGTAGCAGGGACAATGACTAAGCTCCATTCTATACTGGCAACATCCTGATCCTGTTGGGGAACATTATTTTAAGGTCTGTGACTTTTTGTTTATGCTGCATTTGTTTAGCTTTGAAGCCATGGTTCTTTTCCTGCCTAAAACACCTGATGGTCCTAATAAAGAGCTGAATGCCCAATAGTGAGCCAGTTGCAAGGACAGGCAGGGCTGGCAGGCAGAGAGGATAAAGAGAAGGAGAAATTTGGGAGGAGAGAGAAAGAGGAGCAAGAGAACAGGGAGAGGAGGATGTTAGGGTCAGCCAGTTAGCCACGGAGTAAGAAGGAAAGTAAGATATACAGAAATAAGAAAGAAAAAAGCCCAGAGGGAAAAGGTAGTCGGGATAATTTAAGGTAAGAAAAGCTGGCTAGAAACAAGCCAAGCTAAGGCCAGGCATTCATAACTAAGAATAAGCCTCTGTATGTGATTTATTTGGGAGCTGGGTAGTGGGGCCCCCCAAAAGCCAAAAGAATAAAACATCACACAACAAATTCCCTTAATCTTTTAGGCACCCCAAATTGATTGATCTTGGCTTTTATACAGAAAAGAATTTCAAGATGAGCTGTAATGAAACAGAGGCAGAGTTTATTAGAACTTTTAAACAGGAGAGATACTCAGAAGAAAGTAACATACAGGAGAGTATGGGTGTGGGCTTCTTACAGGGTCTCCCTTTGTCTTTACAAGAAATATATAGACCACCTGAGTGGGTTTTGAAACTATTTTCTTCAAAGGGTTGCATAGGAGGTTCCTGGGGAGAAGTGGTATGGACAGGATTACGATTTATAAGGTAAAACTGTAGATCATTGGATATGGGAGGTAAGAGGGCTCACTCTGTAGAGTTCCTAGTGTTATTTGAGATCCCCTGAAAATAGGAGGGGACATGAGGACTAGGGTTATATATCTTCAGGCTCCCAAGTCTGGTTCTTTGTTATTTCAAAATAAAATTATCCATCCGTCTATCTACCCATCTGCCTATCTATACACCCTCCCACCTGCCCTCCCATTCATCCATCATCCATCTACCTACCCATTCATCTAATTACCCGCCCATCCATCTGTCCACCCTCTCACCTGTCCATTCATCATCCAACTATCCCCCATCTATCCAACTACCCACCCATCCATCTATCCAACTACCCGCCCATCCATCTATCCAACTACCCACCCATCCATCTATCCAACTACCCACCCATCCATCTATCCAACTACCCGCCCATCCATCTCTCCGCCCTCTAACCTGCCCATCCATCTACCCTTTATCCATCCATTTATCCAACCTTCCATCTACCCATCCATCTGTCCACCCATTCACCTGCCCATCCACCCATCTACCCATCATCCATCTATCCACTCTTCTACTTGCTCATCCATCCATCCATCCATCCATCCATCCATCCATCCATCCATCCGTCATCCTCCATTTATCCACCCGCCCATCCATCTATACACATCACCCTCCCTCCCAACCATCCACCCGTATATCAGCAGCTTATACAACATTTATGAGTTGTGCTGCAGTTCTTTCTTCTCGTCTAGGGAGAGACTTCAGCCAGCCTTTGGAGTGGAGGGGCTCTTTTCCTCTCCATGTTCTCATTGTTCCCCCATCTATCCCACAGGTGTTCTCTGCAGTCTGGTTTTTTTTTCCCTTTCCTGGCCACTTGTCATGATGGTGCCCAGGATTTCTGTCTTACTTTCCATAGGCCACATGGCTTTTAGACTGTCCGCCTTTTCAGGCTGCTGCTGGGATAAGTTCATGTGATAGATCTAAAAGTGAACATCATTTTTCCAAACCACACCTTCCCTACAGCTTCCTTTTTCTTGTCAACAGGCTCCTAGTGCTGCCATCTCTCAGCGCACGTGAATTCCTTCCGTGTGCCCTGATCTGGATGCTACCCTGATGCTGCCTTACTAGCTCCCAGATGGGAATGGACTAGTGTCCTCATCTCTCTTGTCCCGGCTCTCAGCCGCAGCTCTCCACACAGCAGACACACAGTACATGTTATTTAGATCAACGAATGAACACATGCATGGGCTTCTATTTTTATATTTGGCCAGAAATCTGAGGTCATCCCTGGGCCCCGCCCCTCCCTTCTCTGTGCTCTATCTTAGTTCAGTAAATCCTTCTAGAACATAATGTACATGAGGACAAGATGTCTGTCTGTCTGGCTTGGTGTGATGCACTTGCGTCCCTGGGATGTGCTTGACAACAGGGTAAACATTTGCCTCTGCAGACATACTTGAGGGCGTTTGACCCACAATAATTGATTTCATCTTCGTAGAAAGATGTGCAGGTAGTGGTAGGGAGCTGCTTTCCTAAGAGGCAGAGAAATTCGGTTGTTAGATCCTTGTTCCTTGTCAGAGT
The DNA here is from genome assembly GCA_001685095.1 of Ellobius talpinus. Taxonomy (NCBI): domain Eukaryota; kingdom Metazoa; phylum Chordata; class Mammalia; order Rodentia; family Cricetidae; genus Ellobius; species Ellobius talpinus. The sequence goes on from LOJH01053833.1 coordinate 7,837, forward strand.
GCTGCTAGAAGGTGGAGTTGGGCATTTGCCCCGTAACTACTAAGTGCTAAGCTGTACTACCCCTTGCTTGCATGCATGTTCTGTGGGGGGCACTCTACTAGAATCCTCTGCCTCCTATACCCTCTGTCATAGAGACCCCATAGTTCAGGAGGTGGTTTTGGATTCGTTCCTCTCTAGCCTGTGATCTCACCCTTTGTCCCCTGCATCAGGACCCCCAGACGTGTGTATAGCTTGCAGCTTTTGGAGCACACAGCATTTAATGGACATGTCTCCCGAGGGTCGTCATAAGCTAACATCGCTGTGCATTTCCTGTTCTGTAGACAACACTGGCAGCCGTACATTACACTCCCGAGCAGAGACGACGCCATCATCACCCACCAACAATGCTGGGAACGGACACCCAGAATATATTGCGTATGTGCTTGTCCCTGTGTTCTTCATCATGGGTCTCCTTGGTGTGCTCATCTGCCACTTGCTTAAGAAGAAAGGCTATCGGTGTACGACGGAGGCCGAGCAGGAAGTTGAAGAGGAAAAGGTGGAAAAGATAGGTAAATAACCTTTGCTTTTTTTTCCCCAAATGGGTCGATGAACCAGGTACTAGATAAAAAAATCTTCATATATAATTCATTGTTTTAAATGAGGAAACTGTATTGTCTGTAGCAATTAGAGTTTGAACCTTTGTCTACATTTGCTTGAATACTTGTTGAGTATTTACTTCAGTGCCTGGTAGCCTTGGGCCTCTTATTCTCACTGTGTATATTTATTTCTAATTTTATTGACCTTCACTTTAATGAGGACAGTCTCCACCTTGAAGGGTTATTGTGAAATTTTGAGGCAAGGTGTTTTGGTGATTGGCACCTCTAGCCTCTCATAAACCTTAATCCTTGCTGCTACTTACTGAGTAAGATTCTAATAAGAATGTTAGGAACATGAAACGAGTCTCATCAGGTCTGTGGTGTTTATGTTATGGGAGGAGGGGTCCTGGCTAAAATCTGTGTGAGTGGGTGTAGGCATAGGGCAGTAGGAGGTGCGGCCAGAACGTTTCACCTTTCCCTCTGCGCATGCACTGATAGGTAGTGTTGGGGTAAACCCCACAGCGGCTGTTTTCCCCGCTGATACTCCTTTCCAGGCATGCCTTGGGGAGGTTTGCTGATGGGCCTGAGGGCTAGTGGATCACTCTCTAGTCCGCTCAGCCCCTCTGTAGCTTCTTTGTGGAGAGGTGATATTTGGAGCTGGTCACCTGTGGAGCATACCCGCAGGGCCCATGGGGGAAGGTTCCTCAGTCCTTGCCAGCCTGCCGGACTGTTGGTTTTTCTGCCCTCGCTGACCTTTGAGGCTCAGGCACAGTGGTGACCATGATGAGTCACTAGCAGCGAGTGAGCAAGCCAGCCGAGTGTTTGTCAACAGAGCAGAACCGGTGGAGGCTGGCTCAGTCAGCAGCTTCCACTTTGACTATTCAAACATCTGTGGGCCGTGGGAGAGAAGCTGCCCTTGGGGTGCAGAGGGCATTCTTGCAGGTCCAGGGGTGTGCCATTGCCCTGCTCCATGCATCTTCCTAAGGAGGATGTAGTGTCTCAGTCCAGTCTCTTTCTTCTGTCCTGCTAAATAAATTATACAGATCGGTTTCCAAGTGGATCTTTGTTCCTTCTCCTGCTGACTGTCACATGTACTATTGGTACTGGGTTCTCAAAGTAAACTGAATTTGTAAACAAATAACTAGTACCCAAATTTAGGTATCTTGTTTAAGGGGAAAAAACGTGTTTTATAAACATGGGTGAATACTTACTAATTCAGTTGAAAACAAGTCAGTAGACCAGCTTTAGATAGTAAGTCTGCAATTAGGTAAAACCCAAGGAAACGGTATTTCTTTTCATTAGCCACCTTCTTGTTTCCCCTGAGGGTTTAAGGTAATCAGGCGAAAAAAGGACAGGTATAAATGCATCATGGTATTATTATACAAAATGAGTGGATGTTTGATCTTAAGGAGAGATTGATGGACAGCCCTGAGCCTTTTTCTTTTAATTTATAAATGTGCGTTCTGCCAAGGAACTCAAACTGTGCTATTGACAAGGTGGGGTCTGAAGGACCAACGCCAGAGCCTCAGCGCTGGGTGAGGGTGCTTGGACTTTCTGAAAGTTGTTCAGTGAGGTCTTGGGCTCTAAGACGGATGTCTACCTGACTTGGTGGTGACATTTGTAACACGGTCCTGTACTTTTTCTCTTTTAGAGTTGAATGACAGTATAAATGAAAACAGTGACACTGTTGGACAAATTGTCCACTACATCATGAAAAATGAAGGTAGGAATATGTTCATGTTTCTAGGTGTTTCACTCTTATTAAAAATCTCCTTAGAGTCAGAATTTGAATGGCTTCTCGCTGCTTTTATCTGAGCTCTGTAATACCTCAGCTTTTAGCACTGTACCAGGGGAGTTTCCTTGGTGAGCGTTTGGTGGCCTCAGCATCATAGAGGGCCAGCCCTCAAGTTGATAGCTTCTGGTCAAACTGCCTCACCATGGCTAGGCTGTGTGTCACATGACTTTGTAAAGCCTCAGTGTCCTCCTATAGAGTGAGAATCACACTCACACTACGCAGTGCTGTGGAATAGCACACACAAAGTGCTCAATTTCATAAGGGTTTATATTTTACCCGATTTCTGTTGGCCACACTTAAAAATCGTAATAAATATAAAACATAAAATTTACTGTTTCAAGGAACTGGGGAGATGGTTCAGTGGGTAAATGCTTGTTTCACGAACATGAGATATGACCTTGATCCCCAGCCCGCCTGGGTAAGAACTGGGGAGTGGCAGCAAGTTCCTGTATCTCCAGTGCTGGGCAGATGGATACAGCAGGGTCAAGTGTATTGACCAGTTTGTTTAGCCAGTCTTCGGTGAGCTCCAGGTTCAGTGAGGGAACCAAGAAGAGGGGAGTGAGTGAGACTTTGACTTCTGGCCTCCATGCATGCATGTGTGGACATAACGCTCTCTGACATCTCACTCACAAACACCACACACACACACATTTTGGAAGCAGAGAATTCCGTAGCATCCATGTCCATTCTAAGTGCTACACAAGCGTTCTGTTCCAGAACTTCCTCAATATCCTACACTGAAATATGCACGCTTTCCTCCCCGTTCCTTCTTCCCCAGCTGCTTACAAGCACTGCTATGTTTTCTTCCTTTATGGTTTGTATCTTCTCGGAAGGGCTTCAGCATTAGGACTTAAGCATGTTTTGTTTTGTTTTGTTTTCCTATATTTTTTCTTGAGATAGGGTCTCATGTAGTCCAGGCTGGCTCTGAACTCAGTATATAGCTAAGGATGGTCCTGAATCCCAGGTCATCCTTCCCCTACTTCCTAAATGCTGGGATTATAGACATGTGCCACCATGCTCAGACTTAGGAAATTTACTTTAAGCCAACTTTTAAAATGAAGAATTCAGTTGTTATTAAATAAGTTAGGGTCATTGTTCTGAATGCTTCAGGGTTATCTTAATAGGATAATGTTTTCTGTTGGTATAACAGTACCATAAATTTGATAATTTCTAAAAGCCAGAAGTTTATTTAGATCACCATTCTAAAGGCTAGCGAATCTAAGCATGGGGCCAGCTTTTGCTTGGCATCTGGAGAGGACCTTCATCACTGCATTCTGACCTGGGGACATGACAGAGCAATCATGTCAAAAAGAACTTGTCTTTATGACAAAACCACTCCCTCAGTAATCCAGGAATCCAAGAACCAGTGAGTGGGCCAGTGTATTCATTAGGGCAGAGCCTGCCTGATCCAGTCACCCCAAGGAAGGCCCCACCTCCAAATTCCATCAGTATGACTTTGGGGGATATGTTTGCATCACAGGAGTAAATTTTAGGACACACCCAAACCAGAGCAGATTCTTTGCTCTTAGTAATTTTTATAAAGGTCTGTGGCACTCCATGCCCCTTTGCTACAGTATACACTGCCATCAGCAAGTACCACCTTTGGGCAGTCAGCCTTTTTCTAGGACCCCCCCNCGCCACATACTCTCTTCAGCAAGAGTACCCACCTGGTCCAGCCTAAGGTTTTCACCTGTTTTCCAGCAGTGCTTTATGTCTTTGACTTAGATCTAGTAGTTTGCTGTGCGATCTCATCTACTCAATGCATCTGTGTAAAGTTGGCATGTACTCAGTTCACAGGCGAAGGAAGGGAGGCTCCGAGGGTCAGGCTCCCGTGGCTAGTGCCTTCTGCCTGGTTCCAACTACAGTGCCCCTTTCAACCGGACAATACTATTTCTCTCTTTCAGTTTTGGTAGTTTGCAA
>LOJH01053834.1:0-12125 GCA_001685095.1 Ellobius talpinus
CAAGAAGAATCCTGTTGTGGTCGTCTCTTCTGCTGGCGGACATGGTGCGCCACAGGGGTCTCTGTATTTGTTGCCATATATCACAGGAGGAAACTTCTTTCATGATAGGTGAGCAAGACAATCATCCCTGCCCCCTCCCATCCAAACTTCCACACATTCATTCTATTCAGAAAATGACAGACTTCCCATGGATATCAATGAAACACGATATATCAAGTGGTAGTAATACTAAGCACCTCTCTTTGTACTGAGGCTGTGCAGGGCAGCCCAGTAAGAGAAATAGGGTCTCAAATGCCAATAAAAGAGTCAGAGACAGCCCCTGTTCCACTGTTAAAATTTCCACAAGCTACCCAACTATCACATCTATACAGAGGGCCAAAATAAGTCCCAAGCAGACTACCTCATTGTTGGTTGAGTCTCTGTGAGTTTCTATGAGCCCAGGATACTTAGTTCTGTGGATCTTTTTGTGATGTCCTTGATCCCTCTGGCTGCTACAATTTTTCCTTCCACTCTTTAGCAGGATTCCTTAGCTCAGCCTAATTTTTTAACTGTGGGTCTCTGCATCCATTTCTGTCAGTATCCAGTTCTGTCAATTGCTAGATGAAGTCTCTCTGATGACAATTGGGCTAGACACCAACCTATGAATATAGCAGAATATTGCTAGGCATAATTTCATTGATGTTTTTGCCAGTTGTGTTCATTCTATGATAGGCATCTGGACTATTTTGACTCTTTGATCTGGCACTCTAGGCAGTGCCAGGCATGGGCTCACTCTTATGGCATGAGTCTCAGGCTGATCCAGTCATTAGTTGGTCACTACTACAATCTTGCACCATCCTTACTCTAGTACTCCCGTGGGCAGGACAGACTGTATGTTCAAGGTTATGTGGTTGGGTTGGTCTCTCAATTTCTCCAATAGAAGACTTGCCTGATTGCAAGAGATGGCCAGCTCAGGCTACATATCCCCTCCTGCTGGTAGTCTTACCTGGGATCATGCTCGTAGATTCCTGGGAGTTTGCCTTGCACCAGGTTTCTACCTGACCCCTTAAATGCTTTCCCTCTTTCAGTCATCTCTCTCAGTACTCTCCCTCTCAACCCCTAACCTAATCCCTTAGAGAAAAATCTAGGTCTAAGGAGCTTAATGATGTTAGATTTGTCCTTAATGTGTTAATTCTTGATCCTATAGTAGAGGTTATTACTTTTATAAAGACAACATTGTAGGTGTTCCATGAAAACTATAAGAAATAATTACCTGGTAGAATATTGAGTCCTAACTTCACTGTCTGTGTCTAATTAGATAATACATTAAGTAAATGACTCTTCTATAGATACTGAGCTTCTTTTTATTGATACAAATAAAACATTACATATACATATAAATATATTAACATCTACATATAAATACACAAACATTAATAAAACTAGAAATTTGAAGTGCATGTAGAAGCAGTAAGACTAACCTGTATATCAATCCAAACTAATACCATTTTCCCATTGTAATATATTCAATATTATCATATTTCATTTTGAATTGTTTGTAGTAATATATCCTCCCACTTAAAATTTATTGTTCAAAGTATAGTTATAGCCATGATACATCTTTAAGATAATATACTTATATGGCTCAACAGATTGATTGTTGTGTTCATGTGTCTATTCAAATGTTCTTGTCTCCTCTCTATACTTATAATTAAACTAAAATATAGACTTGACTTAATATTCCATATAATACAAATATTAACTAACTGTTGCCCACCTGGTGCTAATGCACTGGTAGTTATTGGACAGTGAAAATTAATTTAAGTAATTTCATCTCACCCTATGCCCTGCTCACTGGATATATACGTCAAGGAGACATGGGGAATTAGAATGAAAACAGTACCTCGTGAATAGGCTGCAAAGTATTTCCAAAATTGAGCAGTCAAAGGCACATGCATATCAGTGCATTTTATAGTCAGGGATCAAGACAAGCACATAATTAAGGTGAAGATCAAGGGGAGTAGCCGTGGGATCCTAGTGTCCTGACTAGGTGATGATTTACTAACTTAATTATTTCAGGATCTTCCAAGGAAAATGAGGGTCTCTGTGCTTTAATAGATGTTGTTCTCACATATGCCATTGGGTATTAGCTGACATACACAAATAATTATATCTTATTCAGTTTGGAAATATGTCAAGACCGAGGATGGCAGGTTAGAGTCAATGCCTTTGATTCTCTTGGCTTAATTATAAATTTACATAAAATGCATTTTTTGTGTGTTCTTCAGGTCTGACAGTCAGAAAACCATGTTTCTTGGAATGAGACAACTAGGCTGCAGTAATATACTTAATATTGGAAACATGCAAGATACTTGAAATGAAAACACTTTAATTGTTTCTATAGATATTTCTGTATTTTATTATTAGAAACAAAAAAGCAAACACTATACAAAATGATTAAATATTGTCCTTTTGATCAGCAGAAAGAATAAAAAGGCAAGAGTTTATAAGCATATTTGCAGAAACATAAGCATATTTTCAGACACATCAGCACTTAACAAGTTTTTGGACAGGGAAGGTATTGTTTTTACTTCAAACTTAAAGTGTTTAGGTACATAAAGATTCCTGTCTTATTAATGAGAAGTGTTTAAGTCAAAGATTTCTTATAAAATCTCATTTTTTACAAAAGAAATGCAGAGTTTTTTGCTATCTTTATTTTACCAACTAATTCTCTCCTTTAATGAAAGGATGGTAGGGCTTCTTTCTCTCTATGTCTCTGCATACAGGTCTCCTTAGGCAGATATCTTGTAGAGACAGAAATAGTATATTTCAAGTTAGTCACTATAAAATTGACACAACAGCAACCAAACTGATTGGGTGAAAATTTTATGGCACTTCCATTCTACTCTTACTTTAAATTCTAGTTGAGTTTATTGCGGCCTTTCATATCTCAGTGATGGTGACAGAAGGGGTCTTTTGCAATGCCCATCCTTTTGAGTTAAGGAACCTCTTCCACCTTGTCATTTTCTTGTTTGTTTGTTTTTAATAATCTTTATCAAGATCTGTAACTGTGCCAATTGACAAACTTAATAGACACTAACCTAATTGGTTTTTGCATGTTAAATATTTTAGTGATGTTCTGGAACTTAGGAAAGAATATAATTTTAGTATTAAGGCATTTGAGAAACACCAGTTGACAGAGTGACTTTCTTGTCCTGTCTCATGATTCTGGTTTGGTTCCTTATTCCTTTTATAGTACTGATCCATCTTCACAAAATTCCCCCTGGTAACCATAGAAACAGTATCCTCTGCAATTTCTTAAAGTAGAAGAATAGCTAGTGCCTGAAGACATCTACATGGAAATATATGGACATAATAACACCCTAATTATTATATATGATACCTAACATTGTATATTCGATGTTAATGTCCTGTGTGCCTGAATGAAGGATGGAATCCATGACCTTTCCTCCTCGGATGATACTGATGGATGATATTCAAAGAAAGTTCATGGGATTTGGGGAGAAGAAAACTAATGAAGGCAATAAACCCTTTTAATTTTCCTTATGATAGAGTTTTTGAGGGAAAGCTTTTTAACAAATCCTACCTCGCGCTCTTTCAGATAAATCAGATGTTGAGTGAAATCTCACATACTGATTTTTGCTTCTATAACCTGGCATTAGATTTTAGAACCACTCTATAGTATGTTTCTATGATATATATAGTATGTTTGTATGTTTCTCTAGTATGATGTGATGTCAATCACTTTGCAAGTAACATGATACGCTATTTGGCATATAAATATTTTGTCTGCTGGTATATAATATGAGTACTAAAATTAAAATGTGAAATTCACAATGCTTTCCTCATAAGCATACCCATTCTGTGCATTAAAATGTTATATTTTCTCCCAAACACTATTGAGTGATAATAAATATTTAACCTTAGAGAAATTTATATTTAATAAAATTATATAACAATAAAATCTTCATTACTTTTCATTTAATAAAGATTCATGAATTACATTGTTTATTGATTTATCTACCTAAGGGATCTAAAAGTAATTTTAAAGAATTTTGTAGCACTGTCTAATAGGTGTAATATAAATTCATTGTTCATGAATTAAAAATTGTGAAATGTGCAAGAATTTGATAAACCTAATATGCTAAATTTCTTAAGAATATCCCACAAACACTTATGTTTTTAAACGCTTATATCACTATTCTATAAATAGAGTTCACCCAATATTCACTTAAGTAGTAGATGAAGGTAAATGTTATTCTTAAAACATGAAATTATAAAGTAAATGATCATATTTAATTGAAAAAATTTTATACTGTCTTCTATAAAGAGTTTCCTGCTTTGGAAGTTGATCTATGATCCTCTTATAGAAAACTGCCTAAGTTCCTCCATGGGTCCAGCAATGAGGAAGCTTTAACTTTCCTTCCCTCACAGTGCACCCTCTGAAATGCTTTTGTGGTTTTGTTTCTGTAATGTGGATCATCCCTGTCTTCCAAAACCCATGAGCTAAATTTTTGCTCCTCAGTTAGTGGCAATATTGTAATGTGGTAAACATGATAGGTTAGGAGCTGTTTGGAGGAATAGGTCACAGGGGATGTGTCCTTAAAAAAAACCAGTCCCTCTACTTTCTGTCTCAACTTGTTTAACATTTGGTGCCCTGCTTGTCAGTATCACCGGCTCCTTGCTAGGAATTCACTACCTTGACTGACGCACAAAACAAGTTCAAGTGGCCATGGAATGCCCCAAGATGGATCTCTCTCTGAAATTGTGAGTCAACGTGAAGTGAATTATATTATGCTTATTCCGTCCAACACCGGATGACAGCAACAGAAGGCATGATAGCAAGGACATCTGCACTGTCCTTTTCTCTTGTCTGTGGATGAAACAGCAAGTCGTTATTCTGTTTACATAATAACAAGCCTAGGGGGTCCCTCTATGAGGTTTGGAAGCTGCGCAGTCATCATGAGAATCACTTGGTTCCGAAAGAATCACCTCACAACGACACCAAGAGCAGACAGCCACAACACTGGAACCTCTGCCCTGCAGATTTCTGAGCAGGTAATGGAGGGAGGATGAGGCTTCCAATTAAAGCAGATCTCTCCTTTGCACAGGCAGTGAAGCATGCCGTGTTCAGCTATGTTCAGACGTTAACCACAATAAAGGCTTAATACCCAACTCGGTACGCAAGCAATGGAAATATCAACCTAAGTTTTTCTTTTACTTATTTATTTTCATCCAATTGCCTCTCTGCATTGCTGCAATCCATCTTCCCTGATCCAAAACACATTCTCTATCTCAAAAATTATTCCTACCAAAATGAGGATGACTGTTTCAGTATAACCATCTAGAAGCTCCAGGACACTGAAGGTAGGTTTGATGTGAGTGACTGATTCGTTAGATATATTTAGATTAGGAAGCCATCAGATCTCAGTGGTATTAAGGGAACCATATTCTATCTGTTTCATAGAATATCTTGAATTAATCAATAAAGAATTCAATTTCTCCAATGTACTCTTTTGTCATTTAACATTAATTTTGTTACCGTAAACATTTTTACCATAGTTTAGGGTTTTAATAAGGTTTCTCCCACAAATTTTTATTTTGTTGGCCCAAACTTATGAATCGAATTGTAATATTTTTATAGAGAGATATATGAGGTCTAGGAATAGCCACTGATTTCAGAAATTAATTTTTATGCAGTTCAAAGGTGACAAAGCTGCCAGGCAGTGTTGGTGCACGCCTGTAGTCCCAGCAGTCGGCCAGCCTGGACTACAAGAGTTAGTTCCAGGACAGGCTCCAAAAACTACAGAGAAACCTGTCTCTAAAAACAAAACAAAAGTGACAAAGTCAAGTTTTATGGAGAAAAAAGGTGTTATATAGAAATAGGAGATAGCCAGGTGATAGTGGCGAAGATCTTTAATCCCAACACTAGTGAAGCAGAGGCAGGCAGACCCCTGAGTTTGAGGCCAACCTGAACTACAGAGCAAATTTTAGGATAGCTAGAACCACCCAGAAAAACGTTATCTCAAAAAAACCAAAAAATTAAAAAAAAAAACTAATAAAGGAGGAAGTAAAAATAGGTTATGAGCAGAGCTGAGAATGGCTTCTTTACCTCATTTTTAACTACAAGTTTTAGTTTATCGCATTATAATACATTAAGAGAGTTTAAATTCTGAGCTGTTTGGCTACTAAAATTTACATGGCAGACTTAATCTCATAAGATCGTAAATACTTATGAGATCGCAATCCATTTTAAGACTATGACAACTTTGTCAGAATGTTTGAATTTTGAAATGTAAGCAGTTTGGGTGGATGGAAAAATCCATAATTTTCAAGGAAATGAATTCTAGTAGCTTGCTCATGTTGCAAGGGACAGCGATACACTCACAAACACATGAACCGCACTGACAGTCCTCAGTGATTCATGAACATTGGACATGGACTAAATAAAACATGAGATAGGAGGGCTATCTAGGAGGAGATGAAGGACAATTGGAGAATGTATATGGTCAAAATACACTGCATTCATACATGGATATTTTTATAATGATTAAAACTGTAAACCATTTTTAAATTTATTTACTGGAACAGTTTATTTTAATCATTTGGTAAAATGATTAAAATTGTAAACTGGGTTGGCAAATTGTGTCTTTAAAACAAGAAAAGAGACTGAGATGACTCCTGAGAATTTTTCACAAGTTAAAGGCCAGTTTGGTTTAAACAAGAAGCAGGCCTACTAGGGCTTACATAGTAAGACCCTTTCTTAAAATAATCAAAGGAATAGCACATGAAAAATTTAAAGTAAAATATATTTGTTTTTCTTTATCTGAAGAATTGATTTTAACTGAAATGTTTGGCTAACAATATTATTGGTGATATAATAAGTGGTCTCATTCAGGAATTTGGGAAAACTAAAAGGTAAAAGCAATTTTCAACTCTTAAACGAATGTGTTGTAAAGAATATTTTGTAAAATGGTATAATTTTCACTTTAGGTCATCTAAATATTAAACTAACACAGAGGGTACTCATAAAATAACATGGAATGTTAGATATTTGCTTATTGGAAAAAGTATAATATAGCTTAAAGTATACAGATTAAACACATGGAATTAAAATGAATCATAAATGAGATGTAATCCAATTAAAACCATCAAGGGGTTGGGAATTATCTCTGTGGTAGAGCACTTGCCTAGCAAGCTCAAGGCTCTGGGCTCTGTCCTTGGTTCCAGGGGAGGGGGAGAGGAAAAAATAACCAATTAAAATCATTTAATTATGGAAGGACAGGGAATGCATGATATGAGCATAACTTCAAGCTTGAGGCAAAGGATACATCTAATAGACAAGCTATAAAAAGTCAAAGCAAAACTACTCATAAACAATGAGCTTTGGAACAGACCTAAATAACTCTGGAAACAACAAAAATTGACAAGTGGAAAACTATCAAAAATTAAAACTTTTCTACACACACAGAAAGGATAAGTTGCCTGAGTAACCAGACAGCCTTTTGAATGGGAGAAGAGTCTTTCCCACCTATCTCATTAACATCCAGGAAATAAAACATCAAAATCCACATATAATCCATTTAATAAATAGGCAAATGCTTTAAAGATGTAGCATTGAAAAGATGAAAATCAAATAGCTAATAAACACATGAAGAAACTGTTGAACATCTGTAGCCCCATCAGGGAGCTTCAAATCAAAACTAAAATTTCATCACACTGAATAAGAATGACTATCATCAAGAAAACAAACAACTGGTGATCATCTGGAAAAAGGGGAACCTTTATAAGTGATGTCAGGAATGCAAATTAGTATTAGTGCAGACATTGTGGAACTCTGCAAGAAACTTTTGAGAGGAAGAGGGAGATAGGGTGGGGAGAGAAGAATTTGGTTATATATATATATATTTATCCAGGAATGATATATGAAAGAGTTAAAGTATTCATGCAATAGAAATAATTGTAAAATAATGTCTATTGTGGGACTATTTTTAATAACCAATTTATAGAATCAGCCTAGATGTTCAATAAAAGAGAAATGAATAAAAAAGCATCATATCTATACATAATAGACCATTATTCAACCATAAAGAATAACAGCTGTGTCATAGATGGAATCAGAGGTAATTATCTCAGAGGAAGTGAGATAATTGTACTCCGACAAATATAAGTTTTTCTCTTACATAAAGACATAAAAGGATAAGGGCTCCCTTTGCCCGTGAGGAATGGGGTCGGGGAGTTGAAGGAGAAGCAGGGCAGGTTCATGAAGGATTTTCCATGTTCAAATGATGTGATGAGTGAGTGCATGGGACCCTCACAGTCAATCACATTTTAAAATATATTTCTGTTGGTCTGTCTCGTCCCACTTCAATGTGATGGTTTTGTTTTATCTTATCATATTTTATTTTCTTATACTAAAGAAGTGAATGTGAACCTAATGACTAGTGTAAAGGTTAACAACTGAACTGCTTCTTGTACCTGCTGAGAGCAGTAAATCGGTGTTCTCCAATGGAGAGACTTTGGGCCTATCAACTGATCCAGGACAGGCCTTATGTTCAGGAGTGGCTGACTAGCATATAACGGACTCCATAGTTTTTGTTTTTTTTTTTCTCTGCTTTTAGTTGGTTATAGTACAGTGCTCTGTTTAGTTTGCTTTTCATCTTGGGAGTGACTTTATTTAGTTTTCCTGTTTTGGGGGGATTTTGTTGTTGCAATTTTTTGTTGTTTTCCTGGTTGATTGGTATTTTTTGAGAAGAAAAGTTAGTTGGTTAGGGATGGGGACAGGATTTGGAAGGACTTAGGAGAGGGAAAGAATATGTTCAAAATACATTTAAATTTAAAAGTTTTTTAAGTAACAAAAGAAATTTTAAATTCAGCAAAAAGGCAGTTCAGTAATCATAGAGAATGAAGTAATTATCAAATATTGCAAATGTTAAAAGGACTCTGTAGGGTATTAGTAGGGGATTTGTAGGCATGGTTGAATTCAGAAAATTGACCTAAAGTATGGAGAAACCAAAAGATTTCTCTGCTGGCACTCTTAAAAAGTAATAAAAAGAAAAAGTTAAGAAAAAATCAAAAAAAGACTAAATAAAACAAATGGAACCAAGGAACTGACTACAAAAATACTCAATGGATAAGATAGTTTGTCATGAAAACTAAGGGACCAGAATTCAGGTCCCCAAGACTCAAGAAAAAGTGAGGCAAGCCAATAATCTCACCATTAGGCACCAGAGGCAGGAATACACACACACACACACACACACACACACACACACACAAGCACACACAGATACAAATAAAACTAAATAAAAACATGCTATTCAGATTTTTGATTTGCTCATTCAAAATGTATTTCATAGTCTTTACCTACTGAGCAGATATATCATCAAAAGAAATCTACCAATCAAAAACATATCAAAAGGATAAAGAATTTGTATTTGAAATCATGTCAACATCTTGGGCTGAATATAAATTTATTGACATGATTGCTAAACATTTACTATTCTCTATTTAATTTTGAGAAAAGTAATTATGTGTCTTAAGCCTCTATGCATTGCTCCACCCATGAGCCCATATCCATAAGCATTTGCACACACACACACACACACACACACACACACACAATGGGAAACAATGAAAATAAATTATCAACTATGCATTACTCTGAAAAATCATTTTTTTAAAAATATACATCATCTTCCCTACTATCTCACTCCTGTGTTATGCTCTCATTTCTTCTGTTCAGATATAGAATTAAAGAGCTTGCTCCTGTCTGAATAAATGTAAGGCAGCAACATCTTTGGCACTATCTCAAATTCACACCCTGCAGTTTTGAGAAATAAGAGGTATGAAGAGTGGTGTTCTAGGAGACTAAATGTGAGGTCTTTATGATTTTCATATGTGTGTGTGTGTGTGTGAGGGAGAGAGAGAGAGAGAGAGAGAGAGAGAGAGAGAAGGAAAGCATGAATGCCTCAGTACAGATGTGGAGCTCAGAGAACAACTTGGAGTCAGATCTTTCCTTTCACCTTTGAGTGGGTTCTGCTGAGTGAACTCAGATCATGGTACTTTGATACAAGTACCTTTATCCACTGAGCCATCAGCCCTTCTCCTTCTGGTTGATATTTAGGTGTTAGGAGGTAGGAGTGACCCATGGGCGGGAAGCTATTTATTTCATGAGTTTTTTCTCTCTTTTTTCTTTTTTTTTCTTTTTTGTTTCTCAGGACAGGGTTTCTCTGTGTAACCACCATGGTTATCCTGGAACTCGCTCTGTAGACCAGGTTGCCCTCAAACTCAGAGATCTACCTGCCTCTGCCTCCTGAGATTAAAGACTAAGATTGCAATTTAATTGCATTCTTTTTTATCTTTTTCCCCTCTCTCCAAACTCTCCCATTTTCCCGCATGCTCACTCTAAAACACATGACCTCTTTTTTCACTATTCGTGTATCATTCCTAAATGTAACTGTTGGTGGAGACTGCTTGTTCATTTCTCAGCCACCCAGACCTGAAATAATCACACAGAACCTGTATCAATTACAATACTGCTTGGCCAATAGCTTAGGCTTCTTATTAACTAACTCTTACATCTAAATTAACCCATTTCTGTTAATTTATATTTTACCACGAGGCTCGTGGCTTACTGGTAAGGTTTCTGGGCCTCTGTCTCCTTCGGCAACTATGTGGTGTCTCTCTCTGACTCTGCCTTCTTTTCCCTTATCTCTGCTTGTACTTCCCACCTTTCTCTATTTTGCCCTGCCATAGGCACAAAAAGCTTCTTTATTTATCAACCAATAAAAGCAACACATATACAGAAGAATTTCCAACACCATTAGACTGCTTGTTTGTTCCAGGACACTCCCATGACAGCTGAAAGTAATTCTAGAAGACGGCATCCCCTCTCCCAACAAAAGTTTGTCCTCAGGGTTAGGGGCATTAATTAGGGGTTTATCATAACTGATATAGGGCTGGGGGTTGGGGTGTAAATTATGTAGGCTCAGAGATCTCTTTTGAAACAAAAAAGGAAACGGATGGGATAACAGGTAGGTTATTGTGAACTTATACTAATAATAATAGGGAGTAATAAAGTGAACATATGAGCTATTATTTATAGACAATTTACATTGGTATAGATTCTTGTATATTGATAGAAATTCAAATTATATTTCTAATATTGAATATGCTCCTATTTTTGTTTACAATATTTTCACACATATGCAAAGCAATTTTGTCATATTGTATTCATGCATGTTTACACCTCTGCTTAAGACATTTTACATATTGATACAATTTTAGGACATATGTATCATATTGCACTATATATTTCTACTTCTAATCAAGATTCATACATATTGTTTACATTTTGAGGTCATTGTCCTCATTTGTTGCACAGTTGTTTAAACATTTTCTAATATTCCAATATGAAGCCTTAGTCTTTAAGATATACGGGAATTAAATATTATAGGTCAATAGTCATCCATGTTTATCACACTTATAGTTAGACTAATTAGGTTCTTTAGATACATACAGATTGTATCCTGCATAGATAGCTAATCTTCAACTGCTTCAAAGAATTGTAGGATATGGCATTTAAATAACTTGGGGTTCTGTTGATGTGATACATGATTGCTTCTGGCAGCACCAATCTATTCCCGAGAGAGTGTTGGGCACTGAAGACACGCCACTTGGAGCTTGCTTTCTTCTTGGCAAAACTGGCCTTTGAGCAAAGAACTGCCCAAGCCTCAAGTACTGGAAAATGCACAGTGTCTGGACAGGACATGCAGGATACAAGAGAAAATACTGCCAAACTTTGCAAAGGTAGGATAAGATGATTTTGAAAATTTTCCAGCTCCTGAAAATGGTCTGTCAGTTACTCTAGGCCTTAGCCAAAGTTGGTTGCTCCAATGTTGCAAATGATACTTTGTGTGATTGCCCAAGTAGCCAGTTGTCTCTGTCATTTATTGCACCTTGATATAGATATGAATAATTTACATTGGTATAAATTTTGCTTTATTGATATAAAGTTAAGGCCAATTTTGTTATATGTATATGTGTTTCTGCTTTTGATTGAGGTATTACGATTATGTAGTTCATTTAAAAATGTAATGTATAATTAGGAAATATAGGTTGTT
>LOJH01053835.1:448-12125 GCA_001685095.1 Ellobius talpinus
AGAGAGAGAGAGAGAGAGAGAGAGAGAGAGAGAGAGAGAGAGAGAGCGAGCTGCGTTAGAACTGGATTCATTTGATTGGATGAGTTGCCTGCTGTCTTCTTTGTCTCTAAGACTGAGCAAGATGAAGCTCCTGTGAAGAGCATGTGACTTTGAAAGAATTAGCTAAAGCAGTCGATTTGAATTATTCTCATAAAAACATGTTTTAAAATGGAATTGAAAATTGTAGCATCATGGAGTCTTAATGAAGGAGGGAAAGTCGGGGGATTCTTTTGGCTGCATCTGATTGGATGGTATGATGTGTTCAACTTCTTAGGTTGAACAAATGGCGGTCTGACCCCAATGCAATATTCAGCCCTAATAAGTGTTCATGCCTTGACATTGCCACACATTTAAATAATTAACTATAGGTGAGGGTGATTTTCATCACGAGGGCGGAGGGAGATGATTTGGAATATGTCCATGCAACCCAAGAAGCTCCTGGGCCAGCACTTCCTCAGATCTTCATAAGGGAAAATGTAGTTTACATTGTCTAAGGATAGACGGGGAAGCTCTGTTTTGCGCACATAAGTGACACTGCTTTGGGCTAGAATTCTGGGAATGATTCTGGTCTATTTAAGCACTGAGGTGGGCTTTCATGCTATAACTGTGAAGGAATTGTCAGGTGGTATTAATTTAAGCAGCTTACACAGCGAGACTAAGTCCTACAACTTCACCTTGGTGGACAAGAGTTACCAAGTGGAAGCAGAATACTACAGAGTGCGTGAAGAGGAGGAAGGAAAAGAACATGGGATTTAGGAGACAGGCGGATGCAATGAAAGTATTAGCCCCGTTACTTACCAGGTGGGTAAGGTGAGTCATTAATTAATCTTCTGTGAACAGTAGCTTCTGGTTTGTGATGTGGCCCCTTGTGTGGTGTTTTGAGGCTTAGGTATATTGCAGACATAGTAAGTGTATTAGTCAGGGTTGTTAGAAGAACTGAACCAATAGCACTTACATAAAGGTGTATATATCATTTGCATATATACATAAATAATCACGAAAGGGTTTCATTACCCTGGCTTATACAATTGGAGGCTGAATAACCAACAATGATTCTCTGTGCATTAGAGAGGGAGAGGACCCAGTAACTATTCAATCCAAGAGCTGGATTACAGAGAATAAGGACCAATGACGCAGCCTCAGTCCAAGGCAGTAGCAATATTCTCACTTACTCAAGAGGGATCAGGTTCATACAAATTGCTTGCACTCTCCCTCCTAGTTTCTTCCATCTGGGCCTGCCACAGTCAAGGTAGGTCTTACACTTCACCTGCCAACTATCTCTGGAAATGTTCTCACAGATCCACCCAGCAGTGAACTTCACTAATCTCTGAGGTGTCTCTCAGTCCAGTCAAGACTAGCCTTGGCAGCAGGCAACACAGTGTGTGCTGTATAGTAGGGACTTGATAAATAGAAATCTCTCATGCTATTGTTGTGACTTCACTGATTGGTTTTTTTTTGAACAAGGGAAATGATAGGGTTTGCTCAAAATACTGTTTTATTCTGTTAATTTATTAATATGAAATTTAGAGGAACACTAGTTTAATTGTCCACTTAACAGGCTGCTTTCTATCAAATGACCTGTGTTTCTGACCCTGGGCACTGATCAGGGAAATCTGGGCCACATGGGCTCAAAGCAATAGCAACAAAAGATTGTGATGGAGAAGCTTTGAAGTCAGCCTTGCGGTGACCTAAATCTCATTGGCTCTCAACATCTCACTCAGTTCAGTCTTCCTGTAGCTCCGGCTTCTACCTGCAGCCCCCTGTCAGCATCTCTGGATCCTAAATTGTAGAAACTCTCTTTCACAAAGACTTTTATCTCCCAGAAGCGGATTGCTCAGCTGGGAAGCGCTAACAGATGGATTGGAGGTAAACCCTGGCTCTCCACGTACAGCTGATTTTTTCAAACTGACTACAGTTTATTACTTCTGAGAACTATAATTGACTGGTTCTGTCAAAGCATAAAATATCCCAGGCTCTACCTTCTCCTTTTGTTGTTGACGGAAAGAAATTTCTCAAGTTCCAAATAGTTCTGATTCTTGGTTTTCCTCTATCAATCTTCTTGCAAATTTGGAGGCATCAACTAATGCTTAAACATAGAACAAACAAGTATATTCTGATTCACTTAATAAAGGCAAAGGACACGGAAGGGAGGAGACCAGTGTGTTTGAATTTATTATGTTTTGGAAGCCAGCAGGAATCTATGCCCTCATTTGTAGGGAAGGATCTAGCTGGGACTAGCTAATGCAGCTGGGACTCTACAAGGATCCAAACATAGGGAGCTTGTGGATCTGGGGATTTTCTTTCTCGTTGCATTTTATTATGAAAGGTTTCAATCATGTTGCAACGCTGATTAAATTTCAGTTTTGAAAGAACACCCTTATACACCACATTAAATTTATTCTATTAACAATTGATATTTACACTATCAAATTTCTACTTATCCATGCCTCTATCCATCTATGAACCCGTTTCATTTGTGGTTCATTGCGAAGTCAAGTGCAATATTAGTATACACGCTCATAAATATTTCAGCATTTATGTCATGATCTCTAGTTCAATATTTGTTTACAGTATTTTTCTCCTCTGAAATCAAATTTGCGTACAATGAAATGCACCAATATTGAGACTACGTGGATTTTCACAAGTGCAAGACTTTCTGAAGCACAGCTTCCTCTAAAGATACTGAACTTGGCTGTCACTTAGAAAACTCTCATGCCAGGCTGTCACTGTCTTACCCTCTACAGGTAGTGATTTTATTGGATTGTCTATGGAGGTGGCTTTAGGTATTCACACTGGGGATTAATTTCGTTCATTCTTAGAATGAAAACAAATGACACCTCATAATAAGGACACTTGAATAAGATTTTTTTTTATCATGTAGAATAATGCCTTTGAGTTTCACTCATGATGCTATGGAGTTCCTTTTCATTGCAGAGTATTGCTCCATTGTGTGAATATATCTTCATATGCTCATCCACTTTTGTGTTGCTGGACCCCTAGGCTACTTCTCCTTTGGAGTTATAATAAAGACACATGTCTATTACTATACAAGTTTGTAGTGTACAAATATTTCCATAAGTCTTAGGTAAATACCTAGTAATATGTTACACTGAGTCATATATTCTCATGAGACACTGGTAGACGTCACTAAAGTTGAATCACTTTTTATTCTCACAAAGATGGCAGGAGACATCTGATTGCTGCAGTCTGGCCAGATTTGCAATCCTGTTTGGCCATCCCTCATTTTAATTGTGATTCTTTTTTTCAGTTTATATAAATCTAATTGTAGTTTTAATTTGCATTTTCTCTAATGGCCAATGATTTTTCAACCTGATTTGTGGCTCATACATACATCATATCTTGTAAAGCATCCATTCAAATCCATTTCCCATGTTATTTATCTCATCATTTGTTGTAAAGCCCCTCGTTTTCAGAATGACCGTATATGAACTCATATGTGATTTAGGAACAGTTTTTCAAAAGCTGTAGCTTGTCTAGAAAATTCCAAAATGACATCTTATGACGGGAAAAAGTTTTAATTTTGATAAAATTCTACTCATTTTTCATGAATGAAAATTGCTTTCTGCTAAGAAACCTTACCTACTGTATGTCTTTTCCTTTAGAGTTTTCTTCACAAGTGTAATAATTTTATCTTTCCACTTGTGCCTATGATGAGTCTTGAATGAATGTTTGTATTTGGTATGGGTTAAGAATTGTGGTTCACTGTTTTTTGCAGAATAACACATCTAGTTGTTCTGGCATCATTTATTAAAAGACACTCTCTCATTAAATTATTTTGATAGCTTTGTCAAATATCAAGTAACCATTGAGCAAAATGTTAATCAATTCTGGGTTCTTTATTCTATTCTGTTTGCAAAGTATATGAAGGTTCATTCATTTTTTTTCATATACATGCATAGATACTCTAGCACTTTTTATTAAAATGATTTTTTTATCAGTGAGTTGCTACAGTATGTCAAAAACCAATTAACCATGCATGTATTATATAATTTGTGTACTTTATATTTTGATCCTTGGGCTGTAGAAGCATTGATTACTTGTGCCACACAACACAGTTCTGGAAATTTTATGGTAAGTTTTGAAATCAGGTAGAAATAAACATTTCTGTCTTTGTGTCCGGATTGTTTTGAGTATTCCACTTCTTTAAGGTTTTTTCCTTTAGGTTTTAGAAACAGCTTGCTCATTTCTTCAGAGGTTGTCTGTTAAGTATCTGATTGAAAATTACACTTACAGTTCCATTTGAGGAGAAATGGCATCTTAATAATTTTGATCTTCTGATAAATGAGCTCTCTCAACATCCTCCAGTCTTCTTTAATAATACTCAGCTTCTTTATTAAGATAAACATTGTAGTATTTATAATTAGAATTCTATGTTCTGTCGCCTATTTGTAGTCAGAGTATAAAGGACAACAGACTTTTGCATGTATCTTTTATTATATGATGGTACTAAATTATTCTTATAGGATGGTAATAAGCACAATTTGACTACACGGTTTGTAGATTCCTTTGGATTCTGAATGTAAACAATCATACAGTCTGTCTCTAGCTCATATTTGTTCTTGTTTTTTTCTTTTCCTGTTCTAGTGCAATGACTATATCCAACATAATGTACTTCTGATTTTAGAGAAGAATATTCATCATTTCATTAATAAACATGATGCTGTTGGTTGATTTGTAGAAAAACTTTAGAAAATCATGGGATTTCTTTTATATTTTTCTATGGGGCATGATGTGAATGGAAGTTGAATATTCTTTGTACCAAGTTTGATGGCTATTCCTTTCTTATACTCTCTTTTCTAGGACTTCCTCTCTGATAGTCCAAACTCTCCCCACCATGGTGTCATTAGTGAATGACAAAAAATACAAGTAACAGAGAAAGTAATTTGATTCAATAAACCCCAAAACTATTTCAAAATACTGCCAATAAAGTAAACAAATTCTTGCCAGGTTTATTTAATGAGAGATACCTGTGGCATAAACAGTCAGTTGAGTTAAAAGGAGAACATAGCTGTGATGCAACTGAAAACTTGCAAATGGGCACAAACTGTGTTGTAGATATAGATACACTCTATGGGACTTTTCAAGAAAATATACATCACCTCAATTGTTTTATGAAATTGGAAGCACAAATAGTCCAGTAATGATAGGGAGAAGATGAAAGACAAAGACTTATCGATAACACTGTAGGGTATAAACGTCATGCAGATATTATATTGAAATCATTAAAAGGAAAGGTAATTTCTGTATAAATTCTCCTGGAGTCATCAGAAGATGTAGAAAGACAGACAGCTCATTTAAGAGTGTGTTTCATTTTAATACCAAAACATCATATGGATAGCCATAAAAAACAAGGCAAAAAAATTACAGAGAAGGAGGCAGTCTGGTATCACTTGTGAAAATGGCATAAACATATTCAACAATATATTACCAAATATATTCCAGCCTTTATTAAGGGGTAGTCTACATTTACTGATAAGGGAATGAAAATGTAATGAAATTATCTATGGAAATTACTACAGAGATAGGCAAAAGAAAAAGGTATTTCTAACCCCAATTCAAACCAATTATAGTACTTATAATATACAATTATTGTACTTACAATTATAGTATTCTATTCCTCATTCATTCCAAGCCAATAAAAACACCAGAAACACAGAGCTATTCCATTATGGGATGGTGGTACCAGCTGGAAACACCAGCACTGTGATTTAAGACAGTGAAAATAAAAGGTGGGCTCAATGCAGGAAAAGCAGAGACAGGAATATCCTTTCCATTGCAGACCATATGATTTACGTAAACTATTGACAGACGTACAAACTAAATAGGAAGTTAGTAAAATGATTCAATATCAACAGCCACAAGCAGGTAACTGTATATGGAGTAAAGAATAAATCCATTGTGAGAAGTGCAGAGTGTTACTGAAGGTTCTAAAGGAAGCTCAGCTTTTCATGTATGACAAACTCATTCTCAAGGATATAGACAAGGGGAAACACAGATCCAAAGCCACTTCATAAAATTTGATGCCAAGGAAAAATGTGGGCTATGAGCAGATTCAGATCTCTTATGATGGGACTCCATTCCCCAGATTCCAAGGTGATCTAACTCTGTACAGAAATGGCTATATAGTTTTGTGAATATGGCCTAAGTAGGCATTCCAAACTGCTTGTTCCTTACTGTTCTAACATTGTCTTTTGTTCTGGGTTGGGAGAGAGATCACAGAGAATCTCAGAGTGGGCAAGAAGGTTTAATGTTTAATGTTTGGGACTGAGTGACCCTGCAATCTTATGAAGAAGTGTTTGTAAACCCATTCATCTTGTCCACTGCTTTCCTAGCTAGAACACAAAGGCACAGTGTTGAAATTTCTGATATCTCCAAGATATGTACTCTCTCTTCCCTCTCTTCCCCTCTCCCTCTCTCTTGTGCTGTGTGTAGAGTACATGTGTACATGGATGTGCAATATATGTGCACCTTGTGCACCTGCCTTTGTGTAGATGCCAAAGGTCAATTTTGGTTGTCTTTTCTTGGTGGCTTTCCAACTGTATTATTTTTTTAAGGTCTCTCATTGAACCTGGAGCTCATCCATTTGAAATTCTGTATGATGCTGGTCTTACAGACACGTATTCCTCACCCTGGAATTTGCTATTGGATGTGAGGTTGGGATGGAAGGGATGTGAACTCAGGCCTCACATTTGAGTGACTGAGCAGTAGACACTTCACTCTCTAGCCTACTTCATAGTCCCAGTTCAACTTAGAATCACTTAAGTTAATAAGATGCAAAATTCATTTGTTAAGTTGATAAAACTTGGAGCCATTTTTAAAGCCACAATTTGGAAAAATCTTGGGGATAATTTAATAAAAGTTAGCTATAGGCTCTTGATATGGATGGCTCCAAAAGATATTTTGTTTTATCAACTTTGAATATTCTATCTATCTATCTATCTATCTATCTATCTATCTATCTATCTATCTATCATCTATCTATCTACCATCTATCATCTATCTCTGTCAATCTCTATATATCTATCATATATATATGTAATCACTCTATCTTAATTTTTTGAGACAATCCAGATTGTCCTTGTACTCTTTATGTAGCCAAAGTTGTTCTTGAACTTGTTAGGACCCTTCTGCCTCTGACTATCAAATACTGTGATTTATTTAGTTTCTTATTTATTAAAAGGTATTTATTAAAACACATAGCAGGAATTAATAGGGGAAAACAAAAATATATGAAACCAATATAATAAAGGACTATAAAACTGATTCAGTTTATGTAGTCCTTGAAAAGAAAACAAAAAACAAAATTTAAAATTAGTTATCAAAATTACTAAACTTTTAAAAATCAAGTATATTATCAAAAAGAAGTGATATATTTTAAACAGAAGTTATGAATAAGTTCACAAGAGATTGATAATCCAAATGATGAGGGTCAGAAATTCAAAGAAACATGCTAGAAAATATTTATAGCTATTAACATTTGATACTACACTGATATCAACAAAAAGACAAACTCCAAATCTGTCAATACAATGAGAATATTGGTATGAACTAATTGATAGGTTCTGTCAGTTCAAAAGGTCACAGAGTTACAATGGCATGAGAAAACATGAAATGTTCTGCAACCTCACTGCTCAGGGATGAGTGAACTTGGTGGGAGGATTTTCCAGATCTCAGACCTTTGCTTGACATTTTCAGTAATGAGGTACAGTGCTGGTGAAAGATACTTGGTAAAGCTATCAATAAGAAAAATCTAAATTTTAATTATCTGTGCTGCAGGAAAGTCTGAACAACTTTTTATTCTCCCTGAAGAAAATATTAATAATGTGCTGTCAAGTGAAGACAGCGATAAGTGTGTGTATGATACTGAGGTGGAGGCAAAAATCCATGGAGGTGTGTCAATTAATTTATATGGATGGGTCTTATTTTCTCTGGATTTTTGTGATGCTTATAGTATTAGCAAACTCTTTCAAATGTGTAATTTGTTGTGCTATTTCCTCTTCCACAGTAAACCTCCACTTTGATACATATTGTATTATTTTCTAGCCCCCCCCCTTTTAAAAAAAAGAAAAGAGGACTTTGGGAGGGATGGAGAAAGATCTCAAGGGAGTAGGGGTAGTAGAAATGGGTTTTCATGGGTTGCATGAAATGTGAAAGGGAAATGATGGGGAGGAAGGTTTAAGTAGGGAAGGGATGAAATAATAGGGCAGAGGATGGGCGGGAGGTTAATGAGCTTAACTGGAGTTACTCTACAAAGAGGACTATGCTCATTCCAGAAGCTATGTTTGCCAAATCTGCCAAATCAAAAGCCCAGGGCCAGGTATGGGATAGCATTACTTCAGTTGTAGGTCAGGTGTATCCCAGGGATCCTATAAACAGTATAGGCTATTGACATGATTCTTGGTTGCCCACCAGAATTTGAATGTAAGAATATGTGTAGAAAGGCAGCTTGTTTGTTCCAGGTTGCTCAGCCCCAAAATAACCACACAGAAACTCTATTAATTAAATCACTTTTTGTCCCATTAGCTCTAGCTTCTTATTGGCTAACTGTTACATCTTAATTTAACCCAGTTTTATTAATCTATGTATTGCCACATGACTGTGGCTTACTGGCAAGGTTCTGGCATGTCTGTTCCCAGCAGTGACTGTATGGCGTTTCTTGACTCCACCTTCTTTCTCCCAACGTTCAGTTTAGTTTTCCCCACCTACTCTTTTCTGCCCTGCACAGGCCAGAGGCAGTTCTTTTATTAACCAATGGTATTCACAACATACAGAAGAGAATCCCACATCACCCCCCTTTTCTGTTTAAATAAAAGAAAGGTTTTAATTTTAACATAGTAATTACATATTACAGAACAGTTATCAACTAAGAATTATAGTTACAATGCTTTTATTTACTTTATCTTTTATCATAACTAAGAAACTATAACTATATAACCAATGGTATTCACAGCATACAGAGGAAAATCCCACATCAAGAATCTGTTGCTGAAGATACCACATACTTTTATCATAGGGCATGGGAAAATCAGTCAGGTATAGAACTGGAAACTTCCTCCATGTTAGCTAGATTTCATGATATTGGAAGGTGCCATATAGGTCACCGGGAGAAGAGGTCATCTACAGTCCTGTGTAGCTGTGAAGTCTGTAAACTACATTAACAGTAATATATGCAATAATGGCATGAATGCTATGCCGGTAACCAACTGCTTTCTCAGTGGGGGTTTCAGGCCTGCTTTGTGGGAGAAAATACATACCCAGCACTGTCAATCTGACCAAGAATCTATGGCTAGGAAACCTCATACGCCCCACAAGTGAACTACTATTAATTTGCTAAATGGATGCAGTGTTAAACTGACCTCTGAATATGTATTTCTCTACCTATTGGACAGCATAGTTCTTAGTCCTCATCAGAGAAGCTTCTTTTTCAGCAGATGGTGGTTAATGAAGAAACTCACAACCGGCCAAAGTGCAGAGAATAAGTAATCTGTAGAGTGCTCAGCCACAAATAGTGCATCTATATTAGATCACTTCTCCAAATAGATCAAAGACCTCAACATAAAGCCAGCTACAGTGAAACTTGTAGATCCCTTCTATACAAGTCTCAAGGACCATCACAGAAGAAAGGGAAGAAAAATGACCAGAGTAAGAAGTCAAGGAGGACCTGATCAGAACAGTGTCTTCTGGACAAGACAAGACCACAGGACTGATGACACGAGACTGCATATGATTAAGCCAGTCAAGATTCTAGAATGGGGTGGGGAGCGGCTCACAAGCTTTCAGTGCAGTATGAAATTCTACTGATAGCTGATGGCTTGTGGGGAAGGGAGAGTTAGTTTTCTTTGAGAATTAGGTCCCTTGTAGGATATTCATGCTCCAGTGGAAGGCTGTGTGTGTTTGTATGAACAGAACAAATTGGACTCAGTATCATATGTTCAGAAGATATGAGGTTATGGTCTCAGGAAATGGTGAAGATTGGGACACAGTTCTGGGGTAGTTGGGAGAGGACTGAAGCTAACTAAATATAATAAAAACACATTGTAGGCATGTATGAAATTCTCAAAGGATTAAGAAGTATATTTAAAAAAAAGCCTTCGCATTTATATCAGGTTTAGCTCTCACAAAGCTGTAATCTTCTCTACTTAGTAGGTATCACAAAATTTACAAAACCAGATTGTTGTAAGTACTACTATGCTGGTTTGGGAATAGAAAATGAACAGCACTTGGTTTTCTGAAAAGACAGCAAATATTTTCAGCTCTGTAGGTCATCTGGTTTCTGTTTTATCTATTCCATTCTGCCAGAGGAAAGCTGTCATACATAATATGCAACCAATGAAGGTGGCTGTGTTCCAGGAAACTTTATTTATAAATACAAAAAGTTTAATTTCAGATATTTTTATGTATCAGAAAATAAGTTTCTTTTGATTTTTAAAGAAAAAATTAAATCTTACCCTATGGGCTATTCAAAAACAGGTGTTGGGGCAGATTTGCATAGTAGCTATAATTTACCTGTCATTATAATAGATACATTTATATCAAAAGATGAAGTTAGTAAGACCCACAAAAGACTATATAGATTATTTTAGTGATAGGTTTAGCATTTTTACATCAGTAGGAAAAGGGCAAATTCTTTAACAGGATAGAGATGATGTGTTATTTTTGTAGAATAACTGTCCATACTCCCTGTAAAGGTAAATTTCAGAGTGATGAAAATTAAACAGCACAATTAAAGCATTAGAAGGAAATGTAGCTAAGAAAATTTTCTGTTGTATAATTTCTCTTTCCTTGATTTATCCTTAACAACCTTAGGGAGAAACTTGTTTTGACAGTACAAAAAGAGCTATTATAAATGTAATTAGAATCAACAACATCAGCAAGGAGAAAAATAGAAGTTGAAAGGCAAAAGTAAGAGTTAGCATGTCAGGGAAAGCTGGAATGTTCAAACTTTTGCTGCATACAAAGTATTTTTTTTGTTAAAAAGCATCATGATCATAGCCAGGCTTTTAAACCACAGTCATCCGGTAATTTTGAGGGGTAAGATTAGAAAGGACCAGGGTCTGGAAGCAGAGAATACCTGTTAGTTCACAACATGACTTGGTGTAGGTGAGGAATAGAAAATGGAGAACTGAAGGAGGCATCCGATTGTCAGGAGTTGTGAGCCTGGGCTGTTGGATTCAACAGGATGGAGGAGTTCCACATCAGTGATTCGAAACTCCTCAGATTGTCTATCGTTGGACACTCCTGTTTCAGCCCACTATTCTGAGCTCATGAATAAGCACAGAGAGATTTCTGATTGGGTGAACAGGCAGTGAGAGAAACCCTTCCATGTAGGATGGATCTAATCGGGAATGAGGAAAGTAAAGCAAAGCAGCCTTCCAGAGACTTCAAAACTTCCTGGGGTAATGACTGAGACCCTGTTGCAAAGCAGCCCCCAGGACAAGAGAACCCATATTGTTAAGTGGTGGGGGTGGGTTGAAGAATCGTGGAAATCTACAGTGTAACCGACTGAGAGAGATTCCGACTTCAAACAGAAAAGAGAGGGCATGGTGTTTCCCTCTTTGTATTCACACCTTCACAGACCCACATAGTCTCAAGTTTCCGGTCACATTATATTTTTTTT
>LOJH01053837.1:0-12125 GCA_001685095.1 Ellobius talpinus
GTGTGACTTTCTTTGGGGCATGCCAGCTGTGGGGTACTGGGCGGGACAGAAACCACAACAAGCTGGCTCTCATGTTACGCATAAGTTTATAGCTTAAAGATCAAAACCTTACAGCTATGCACAAGACCAGAATCTGAGATATCCAACCAAGGTTGCTACACAAAGCATCCTAAGAACAACATGCCAATTCTTCACTTGCCAGTCTGCTAACAATAGACCTATGTCTCATAGTTTGTCACTGGGCACTGTGCCTACCCTGTCTGGTCACAGTCTTACTCCTGTAACCTTGGAACATTGTGTTGCCATGACAATGGCTCAACTCCTTATCACTTACCCTAGGAATGTGCTTTTGTATTTTTTGTTTATCACCTCAAGCCTCCTGTAAGAAAATGACATTTTAGGCTAGAGGAGAAGAGGAGAGGAAGCTAGGAGGAATTAGAGATAGGAGAACTAGAATAAAGAAACTGATGTGGAAAAGCATATGTGAGAGAGTTGTTCGCTTTTCCTCAGATAGCTAGAGAAAGAAGCTCTTTTCACTTATTGTAGCTTAGAATCTGAACCCTGAAGCAAATCTTGGGGCTGGACCCTAAAGGCTCTCATTTGTAGGTAGAAGTTTCTGTCCCATCTGGTCCCATAACTGTTTAGTCCCAAAGAAACACACGGAGGGTTATATTAATTATAAACCGTTTGACCTATTAGCTCAGGCTTATTATTAACTAGCAGTTACAACTTAAATTAACCTATAATTCTTGTCTTTGTTTAGCCATGTGGTTTGATACTTTTTCTTAGTGAGGCTTCCTCTGTGTCTGGCTGGTGACTGGGTCTCTACTTTTCCTCTTCCCAGAATTCTCCTTGTTTAGTGGCCCTGCCTATACTTCTTGCCTGGATACTGACCAATCAGTGTTTTTATTAAACTAATATGAGTGACAAATCTTTACAGTGTACAAGAGCATTATCCTATAGCATTTCCCCYTTTTTCTTTTCAAAACAAGAACCCTGAATCTAATCTCCTTTGTTTAGCTTTTTTCCTTACTATTATCTATAACAACTTGTAACCAACACTCTAAACAAAGAGAAACATCCATAACCCAATTTTTGGGAATGTGGGCATAATTTTCTAGGCTACTTTCTGCTGATTGTGGGCACTGATAAACTTTGGGGGCCCAAAGAAAATTTAGGATTATGGTCAAATCCTGACTGGACCATTCTGTGAGGCTATATCATCTCAGCCAGCAGTCTTGAGGTGGTTCTAGATGCAGAACTGCATCAGAGGTGTTCTGAAACATTGGATCATCTGGGCCATCCATTTCCACTGGAGAATTTTAAGGGGGTCTTTCTTGATCAAACCTTATTTTTCGTAACCTGTAATGAATCCACAATGTATCATTTCCTGTGGAAAAAAAACAAAGTCTCTTTTCCAAAGTAACATTTCTTTTGAATTAAATTTTGAAGTCAAGGCATTTTTAAGATATATAGACTGGATTAATTGAGCAGCATTTATAATCAAATGTCTTTTAGCAGCTGTTGCTCCTTGCTCAGTAGCCAAACAATTCAAAGACCACAAAATAACATACAATATCCAGATTCTTTATGTATTTTCCATCTTTATGTGGATTTTTTAACTCTACTTCTTTTATTTTTATTTTTTGGTTTTTGAAACAGGGTTTCTCTGTGTATCTTTGACTGTCCTGGAAGTCACTCTGCAGACCAGGCTGGCCTTAAACTCACAAGAGATCTACCCACCTCTGCCTCCCAAGTGCCACCACACTGGACTACTCTATTTCTTTTGTAAGGACTTTCTCTATTCTTTTTCTTTTCTCTCCCAAGCCTACATATATTTTTAAACACACTGTAAACCATTTAGAGGTTTTTTATTGTCTGAATATGTCTTTACTGTATATTTCTATTTTTTCTGACCAATTGAGTCTTTATTATGATAAGTGGTATGGATAGGATTAAAACAGCAGCTTTGGTGACTGACTCTGACCCAGAGTCTAGCTTCATGGCAGAGGTACTGGCAGGAACCACTTTATTACCACAACTCTGTATAGTTTCTAGGTTCATACCACTACCAGGAAGCCGGATGCTGGCTGCTCATAAACACCATTTAAGCATTTGGTGGCAGGGCCTCTTAACAGAGCTGCAAGGTTTTTGCTGCTAACACTGAGTCAGAAAGCCTCTCTTAAATGAGCCACACCTCTGCTCACCACAGCAAACAGAGCTGACCCAAGAAAAGACAGTTACCAAGAAGCTGCATTTGACTCTGTTCTTGTCTGTCTAGAATCCTTTTTTCTTTCTTTTTCTTTTCTTTTTTTTAACACTTTCTCAGGCTTTATGTTGAAATTCTTGCCTCACATTGGGTGCCATCTGTAGACCAAAGTTTCTATACCACCTGGTCCCAGAGCTGTTTGGTACCAAAGAAATACACAGAGGCTTATGTTAATTATAACCTGTTTGGCCTATTAGCTCAGGATTATTGTTAACTAGCTCTTACAACTTAAAGTAACCCATAATTCTTGTCTATGTTTAGATATGTGGCTTAGTACCTTTTCTCAGTGAGGCATTCTCATCTTGGTTTCTCTGTGTTTGACTGGTGACTGAGTCTCTGCCTTTCCTCTTCTTAGAATTCTCCTAGTCTGTTTGCCCCACCTATACTTCCTGCCTGACAACTGGCCAATCAGTGTTTTATTGAACCAATATGAGTGCTTTTTTGTTGTTGTTATTTTTTTAAATTATTTATTTATTTTTTGGTTTGGTTTTGTTGGAGACAGGGTTTCTCTGTAGCTTTGGAGCCTGTCCTGGAACTAGCTCTTGTAGACCAGGCTGGCCTCGAACTCACAGAGATCAGCCTGTCTCTGTTTCTTGAGTGCTGGGATTAAAGGTGTGTACCACCTCCACCCAGCATAAGTGAAAAATCTTTACAGTGTACAAGAGCAGTATCCCACAGCACTTGTTACTGACGAACTGGGTTTACCAGTTCATGGAGATTTAACAATGGGGTGTTAAAGGAACACCGTACAGACACAGGTTCTTAAGCATGCTTGTCCATCTTCCAGTTAAGCAACTGCTTGGTGTAGTAAAGGAATATGGGGATGAGTGGAAACATACAGACTAGCAATAAAATTCTCAGCTTCCTTTGCTGCTATTTGTGATTTTCCAGGAAAGGTTTGCAGAAAGCGGGATCTAGCTACTAACTGAGAGGGAATCAATGAGAAACTAGAGGCCAGGCTGCTCAACTTGAGTGCTTTGGGATGGGGTGGAGCCTACTCTATAATCTCCCACTCCATAAAATCCTTTGCAGTTAGGTGTCTGTGAGCTTACACTATCCTTTCCTCTTGGTCAACTCATCTATTTCAAGCATCTTGTTGCATGAATGAAAAATTCATGAACATGTATAACGAGCAGGCCCACGAAGTGCTCAAGTGAAGCCCTCAAGCTTGCTGTTGCCCGATTTATTCTGTCCTCATGGTCATCCTACAGTCATCTGCTCTTAGTTGCTGTCCTTATTACTGTGATAAAAACATTTTAATCAAAAGTTTATTTGAAGCTGTAGTCCATTGGGGCAGGAAGTCGTGACAGGAGGATGAGGTGGCTGGTCACATTGTATCAGTTAAGGTGGGTCTTCTCGCCTCAATTGACCCAGTGTAGAAACTCCTTATTGGTATTCCTGGGGCTTGTCTTCCAAGTGACACTTGATCCCATTGTCTTGACAATTGACATTAACCTTCAGACTCTTCCATGAAATAAATTACAGATTTTATCACACAATGAACCCACTATCCCTAGGCCAAGCTGTCAGTTGGTAAAATTGCTTTGTGAGGAACTAATTTCAGGACCTCTTTTCCTATCCACCTTCTACTGTGAGGTGGAGGTACCCCAATGATCCAAACTTACTAAGTTGGTGTCTAGACCCCAACTAACCATGGGCTTCCCACCCCCTAGCCAGTCTATTTTCCATTATCATTTTTTTCTTCACCCTTCTACCAAAGATTTGACTTCATAGCCTGACTGCAAGAGAAGAGCTAAGATCATGAATCAAACAAATCAGCCCTGGGTGAATTATTTTCCAAAGAACATTAGCACCAAGAAAATGTTAATGATTCTAGGAAATGTTAATAACACCCACAAAATATTTAGGAAATGTCATAATAAATGCAACCAAATAAATCTCTTTATTCCAGACACATTTGGGTTCTTGGAGTTTTAGTAGAGTGTCTTCTTCAGGGATTTTTTTAAATGTATGTGTCCATGGAGGTGTGTGTGTGTGTGTGTGTGTGTGTATGTGTATGTGTGTGCAAGTATGCGTGCCTTCATTCAAGAATGTGTGCATGTGTGCATGTGGAGGTCAGAGGACAATCTCAGATGTCATTTCTCAGGATACCTCATTTTTTAAAATAAAAGCTTGGAGCTGGAGAGATGGCTCAGCAGTTAAGAGCACTGGCTGCTTTTCCAGAGGTCCTGAGTTCAATTCCCAACAATCACATGGTGGCTCACAACCATGTATAATAGGATCTGATGCTCTCTCCTGACATGCAGCTATACGAGCAGAGCACTCACATATAAAATATAAATAATAAAACAAGATCTCTCATTGGCTTGTAGTTAATTAGTCTGACTTCCGTTAGGTCTGTCTGTCCTGGCTTGTCTGTGAGTCCCTGACTTTATCTGTCTCCACCTCCCCAGCACTGGGATCATGAGCATGTACCACCATGCTGGGACTTTTCATGTGGGCAGTGGCCACACTCAGGCTATCACGCTTGCATAGCAAGTACTTTACTGATGAAGACATCTCCCATAACTTCTCCAATTTTCTTTCTTTAAAGCTTTAGCTTGACCACATAAAATGAGGGGCTAACAATAAATAACTTGTTTTTAAACTTAAAATTTGGAGCAAGAGTAGCTGGTATTTCTTGAATCGTTGCTTTCACCAGAGCCCGTGGATACTTCTATTTACAGTCGATGATAATTCAGGAAGAAACCTCTACTGTTATCTCTTTTGATCAGATGAAGGAACTACACTTCTTTAAATATGGAGACAATTTACATTTCTCATTTCAAATTAACATGTCAATTAAGGAAGTAAAATTTTTCTGTATGAGATCTTTCTCCGATGGGCCCTGAGTTACTATGAATTACTATCAGTTTTAAGGATTTGATTTTATGGCAGTGTGAAAGCCACATCACTCAGTAGGAACTAGACTTTGAGTTTTCATCTTTAAAGTTGGTGATACACTGTGCCACTCTCTGGGATGCCGGGCAGTGGTAGAGGGCTTGAGTACAGCCCCATGGTCATAGTCATGAGGTGAACACTGACATCTCATTGTGTGCTGCAGACTGAGTTGTGCTATATAGTAGGCCAAATGTAGCTGCGCATTTTGAATTATTTCAACATACAGCTTGGTGGGAGGGAGCCCTGTCATGATTCAAGGAACCTGGTTGGGAAACAGTGATGTGGAACGGCTCTGGCTCCTGAGCTAATGGTGAGTCTGGATTTCACTAGGAAGCAAAACCCCTTCAGAGGGTGCAATGAAGAAAGTACATGAGGGTCTGTTTCCAGACTATTGGACAGGCAATTGGACCAATGTAGGACAAGTCCCAGGAACTCCAAAAGCCATTATGATCCTTTGGCCTTGAGCCAAGGGATGAAAATGTGCAGAACTATTGCCGCGGAGTACGACCTGGCTGTGGCTGATGGCAGAGGGACACTCTGTGGGGTCTAGGAAAAGAACCACACCACCCTTCCCTTTCTCTGACTTATGTGTTTGTCCTGTTCACGGCTGTGTTCCTGGCCTCCAAAATGGTGTCCCACACAATGTTTTAAATGTAGCAATGATCCATCTATCTAGACATGTTTCTTTACCAGCTGTGACTTGACTTGGAATTGCCTTGATAAAAGGCAAGAACGCTCCAGTGCAATCGACAGGACATGATCCCTGTTTGTAAATGGTGGACAGGTTAGGAAATGGCTCTTGAAACTTCCTGGGGTATAGGGGAACTTGGGGTAAGGAGCTGCGAGCCTTGACTCCAGCATCCCCTGAAGCCATGAATTAGTTATTTAACCTTTCTATCCTCTCTTGATGATGATGATGATGATGATGATGATGATAATGGTAATGTTAACAACATGAACATCACAGAGTTAATAGGAAACTAAGTGACATAAAGGAAGGTAAATAAATCTAAAGCAGGAAGGAAGCACTAGGGCAGCCTCGGAAGGAATTCCCCAGACACAGTCTCTCTTCCTTTTATGAGACGCATCTCTCACTTATGTTGGGCTCACCAGGTAGACTAGGCTAGCCATCAAGATAGCCCCAAGGATCCACCTGTTTCCACCTCCCTCTGCTTCCCCAGTGCTAGGATTACAAGCATGTAGTACCCCAGCTTTCATACGTGGATTCTGGGGATTGAACTCAGGTCCTCATGTGTGTGAGATAAGTACGTGACCAGATGAGCATCTTCACAGCTCCTGGTTTTGAATTCCACTGATGCTGGGTCCATAGTGAGTCAGAACATCACTGTGGTGGAGAAGTGTGGGAGCCCACGTGTGACTTGGTTTCCATCTGGAGTCATTACTGACTTAAAGAAGCCATTTGAGTTCAAGATTGCCTGTCTTGCTTGCTCCAAATATCCTTGAAGGCTGTGAGAAAGTTCTGATTAAGCCCTTGAGAAAGAACATTTTTTTCCCAGATGAAAGAACACATTATCTATTAAGATTTGGGCTGGTATATACCAGCCGGAGGCACTCCTCATTAGAGATTAGAAGCTGCTTAGCTGAATGAGATAATGTACCTGCTTGAGCTTCCTCCCAAGGACAGGCAGGCAGGTGGCTAGTTGACTGTACAGCCCTTTGGTCTGCCTTTTGGCTGTAATTAGTATATATGCTGGCTGAGAATAAACTCAGGACTGTTTGGTATTTACCTTCAGTCCTCCCGGTCTATCCTATGCTTCTGTCTTCATTTCTCTTAATCTGCCATTTCCTATTACCTCGCGCCTCCTCCCAGGTACCACTTGCTGATTCCTGCTGGAGTGGACTTCAACAGAGAAGGAGGCTGTTACTCACCTCATAGTAGATGTAAGGCAGAGGGCAAAGATGGACCCCCTAATGACCTACTTCCTCCTTCAAGCTATGCCCCATTCCCTAACATACCCACAATCTCTGTCACCTAGGACAAATATTCAACACCTCTGACTGTAAGGGACACTTCATATTCACACTATAGCATTTACACAGTGTCTTCATTTGCTGCTTGTTTTAAACCTTCAGATCATTCAAAAGAACTGGTAGCCAGTGTGAAGGAAGAGTTGCCTCTGGAATGGCCCCTCTGGGATCCCATTGTGGGTGATAGTGAAACACAGCAGGGTATCTTCCTGACTGAGCCAGGCTCCC
This sequence comes from Ellobius talpinus, assembly GCA_001685095.1. Classification (NCBI taxonomy): domain Eukaryota; kingdom Metazoa; phylum Chordata; class Mammalia; order Rodentia; family Cricetidae; genus Ellobius; species Ellobius talpinus. Next base: position 7,388 of record LOJH01053837.1, read on the forward strand.
AAGACTACTTGACTCCACATCACATTAGCGTGTGTGTCCTGGCAGGCTTGCATGGCCATGTGCATGTGGAGGCCAGAGGACAATTTTAGCCATTGCTTTTTTTCTGGTGCCTTCTGGATTATTCATTATTCTGGTATTATTCATTTTCCACCAGGGTCTGAGCTTTGTGGTTGTAAGAAACAATCCAGAGAGTGAGCAGAAAAGGGGTAGATTAGAAATATGCAAAGGGACACAGGTTTTCAAAGAAGATTAGTGGACCCCAGGGGCAGGGTGGTGGAGTCAGTGGCCTGCATGACTCCTTTGTTCTTTTGTGGATCCAGCGCTGCTCATCTGTGCTTGCATGCTGCACCCTCCAACGAGGAATGGGAAAGGCTATTTCCTGTGTCTGCCTTATTATGTCATAGACCTAGAGAAGGTGTCTTCAATATGGGACAGTAGTGAGATGACAAACCTGCGTCATCTTCTTTCTTTCTCCCCTGCCACCCAACAGTGGCCCCTCCCCCCACCCCCGACCCCATCATTTCTGTACTCATCAGTTCACATTAAGAAACATCCTTTGCCGGGCATAGCAGGGCATGATTTTAATCCCAGCACTCACGAGGGAGAGGCGGGTGAATCTTTGTGAGTTTGAGGCCAGCCTAGTACATAATGCATTCCAGGCCAGCAAGGGCTACACAATGGGAGACCCTGTTTAAAAAACAAAACACAAAGCAAAACAAACAAAACACCTTCGTTGAGAATCTACTTCCTCAGAGCTGTCTAATAAATGCAACAGTTAATGGCACCCTTGCTACCTTATACAGCCTTCCATGGAGGCCAAGTCACCAACCCGTGATGGTAAGGAAGAAAGGACAAGGACCCCAAGGGGAAGAACTGCTCTGCCACCAGGCCCTCAAAGGCCCTACACACGACTTCCCTACCTCCCAACACCACTGATGGAATCTGAAGAATGGGCACAGACAAGATTTTATGGTAGTGGATTAAAAATCATGATACTGTGTAGAGTTATGCAAAGACAGAGATGACATGGCCTGAGGGCCCCACAGAGAGAAGGAGGGCTGTAGAGACATCTAGAGAACTTAAAGTCTCTGCTTGTCAGCAATCAGCAAAAAGACAAATGAAGAAGTGTAGTTTAAACTGGCTGTTAGCTGGCTGGCCAGCCTAGCCTGCTTGGTGAGTTACAGGCCAGTGAGAGACTCTGTTGAGGTCTCAAAAACAAGAACAACAAAAATCCCCACAGTGGGTAAGACCTGACCAATGACATTTGAACTCCATATGCACATGCACAATGCACACTTACACTGTACATGTGTGCACTGGCACACACACACACACAGAGTGGTATTTTCTATTGTTTTTCATGTTTTGTGACATTTTGCAGCTACCAAAAACATGGTTTTACAAACCTTGATGTCATTACAAACACTACAGGGCAAAGTGGCCATACCATTCAAACAATAAAACGTGGTAATATTGCGGTAGAGTGTAGTGTGAAGTCCTTTTTTCTTTCTTTGTTTTAAAGCATGATGAGCAAGTGCAGAATGTGAGACATCAGGATTCAACCAAAGGCAGTTCTGCAAATTCACTGGTCCTCGAAATACTTGTTTAATTTACTGCATCAAACATTTATACTTATGTGTGTTTGTGTGTGAGAGCAGGTGTATGCCTGGGACTGCGTGTTCATGTGGAGTTAGAGGTTGACACCAGCTGTGTTCTGCAATTGTTCTTCTGTTATGGGTTCTTGAAGGAAAAATCTCAACAACTTTGAGATGCCTGACTGGCTCACATGGAGTCTGTTTGCCCCCAGTGGGCTGTGCCACACAGAGTAGCCGGAAGCGGTTTTGACCTCCAGATTTGTTCCAGTTTTTAAAGAGCAAAAGCATGCAATTGTGGCATATACAGAAAAGCAGTTGTGGGCAGGCAAGAGTTGTTTACAAAAGTGGAGAGAGAGCTGTTCAGTGGTTAGGCAGGTCACATAACCTTGATGTCAGGGGCACAATGTATAGGAATGGATGGCGTCTGTGACTGGACAGCAGTTTGCTCTCGGAGTTGAGGGCTGATCTGGAGACAAGTTTACTTTAGAACTTTATGACTGGTCTAGATGACCAGAGGGCAGTTTACCCCAAATAGCATTAGCAATCAAAGTATAAAGTGTACTTAGGAATACTTTAATGAGGTGGCATAATTTTAGTTCAGTAGCCCACTACCCTTCCTTCCTTATCTGTCTATCTATCTATCTATCGATCTATCGATCTATCATCTATCTATCTATCATCTATCTATCTTCCATCTATCATCTATCTATCTATCATCTATCTATCGATCTATCATCTGTCTATCTATCTATCTATCTATCATCTGTCTATCCTCTATCTATCATCTATCTACCTATTTTGAGGCAGGGTCTCTCACTGAACTTGGAATTCACCAGTTTGGCTTGGCTGTCAGGCTAGTGAGTTCCAGGGATACTTCTGTCTGTCTCCCCAGTGATGGGATTACAGATGTATACCACGACATCTGGCTTTTCACATGGGTGCTGGGGATGATTACACTCACACAGCAAATACTTTACTAACTGAGCCATCTCCCACACATAGGGCCCACAGGTCTACCCCTTCTCTCAGAGTTCATATTGAGGATAGCTTGCAGTTTCTGGCAAAACATCTTGTTTGTTCCTGTGCTCGCTGTGCCCACCCTGGTGGTTAGTTACAGGTGAGTTTGCTCTGTCTTGAGCCTGGTAATTTCCCACCTGCCTGGGGGATTTCCACTACACACCACTTAGATATATAAGGCTTTCTCTAAGCTGGAATAAAGGACATTCTGCATTCTCTCTTCACGAATGACCCACATCTCTTATGTTCTTTAATCTCCAGCCCCTTGCCCGACTCACGAACTGTCCCGTAGTGCAGGCGCTTCACCACACCTCATTTTTTTAAAATCAGCAAAGAGTGACAGATATTATTGGTACACATCACATAAACTATTTTAATTGTAACTGCCTCTCTAGATTTTTAGTTTCTTCGTCTCTATGGTCTATTTGCTTCTACAATTCTGGAAAAAGACTCTCATCACTGAATGTCACATCGAGCAAGGGGAAGGACAGGTGGCCACATGTATTGGGACAAAGATGGGTGAACACAGGTGAGTATGTTGATAATTTCATCTCCTGGTGAAACATCTGGTTAAAGTGTGATAGTTTCCCAGCTAGTTCATTCTGGTTGAGGTCCAGAGACCAAACTCAAGAAAGCGAATGTCATCTGGGGCTTCAAGGAATGCCAACACACCAAAGCTGAGACCCTGCGGTCGAGAAGCAAGCATGCTGCTGTCACAGGATTCTTTCATTTTTGCGAGGAATGTGTAAGAATGGAAGCCGTAAGTGGACTGTTTCCATCATTATAGCGATTGCTCAATAAATATTGATTGTCAACTTGACAGGTACTAGATCCCTAAGAAAAATACCCCGGGGCCTGTCTGTGATGGAGTTTCTAGATTAGGTTAATTGAGGTGGGAAGATCCACCCTAGCTGTGGGTAGCACCATCTCATAGACTGGGAAGACCCACCCTAGCTGTAGGTGGCACCCTCTCATAGACTGGGAAGACCCACCCTAGCTGTGGGGGCACCCTCTCATAGACTGGGAAGACCCACCCTAGCTGTGGGCGGCACCATCCCATAGGCTGGGGGCCTACACTGAGTAAAAAGGAGCAAGTGGTCTGAGCATCTACATCCCCCTCCCCCTTGCTCTCTGTGGAGGCAATGTGACCAGCTGCCTCCCCTCACTTTCCTGCTGCCATGACTTCTGCACCATGATGCACTGACTACAGCCTCAAAGCGGGAGCCGGAATAAACCCTCCCTTCCTCCTTATTTGGTCCCTGCAAGTATTTCTCCACAATAACAACAATCAAAAGTTAAGTAACCAGTCACGAACATCATAGTCAGTGTCGTCTCTTTTCAAGTCACCGAGTGATGAGAAAATGCATGGGATGAGCCGGGCAGAGCAGCTTGGAGACAAGCGTCACCGAGAAGGAAGGCCACGTGCATTGCGGTACAAAGTCCAGCTGGACTGGCAGCTTCCGTCTTCATCACATTGCTATAATAAATGTAGAAAAAGAAAATAAAGGTGTGTATTCCCATAGTTCCAAGAGCGCACTCACTAAGGAACCAGAGGATAGAAAGGACTGACAGATTGCCCAAGCATTTTAAACCAGCACACACAAAATGACTACAGAGAAAAGGAAAAACTAAAGATCCATTCGCTTAAGTATGTCTATCAATCAGAAGCAGGCTACTATTTCTCAAACTTAAGGAGGTCTGAGTAATCATTAGAAAGACAAACAGCCCAATACAGAAACTGTGAAAAGAATATGTATGGGTAACTTAGAGAAAAACAAACGCAACCATGGAGTGAGCAGATCAAATGCATCCTTATAAAAATTCAAATGTAAATGAGATGCCATTATTTTGCCTATAAAATCCCCACAGATTTTTAAATAACAAGAGATAAAGGAAGATGCATCTTGATGAGCCGTAGAACAATGAGCAAGAGACTGGAGGCAAAACACAAGGGCGGAGAAGCTCTGTGCCTCTGCCAGGTATCTTTGTCTAGGAATTCTCCTCAAAAAAAGTTAAAACATTTTAAGATAAAATAATAGTATCCAGGCTGGGTGGTCTATGTGGACTATGTCCTTAATCCCAGCACTCAGGAGGCAGAGGCAGGAGGATCTCTGTGAGTTCAAGGC
>LOJH01053838.1:0-12124 GCA_001685095.1 Ellobius talpinus
ATATCCATAAGCTAAAATTAGTAAATATAGTTATATTTCTACTTTTCACTAAGGACAATCCATTATCTATTATAACTGTCATGATATATATTTTTGTGGCATAAGGCTTTTTAAATTGCAGTATACTAGCTATCAGTGTTGTCTGCCTTGTTAATGTACTTCTTTATCATTTGCAGAAAGCCATGACTTGAATTGCTTTGTGTTGGTGCTGGCTTGTAAACTGTATCAATTTATTGATTTTGTTTAATCTAGTATAATATATTGAGTTGTGCACGTATTTTGCAAAATATGCTGTGTTGATGACTTGACTGCCTACATTCATTTTGAGGACTATGTAAGTGCAATCATCTTTTTTGAGTGGACTATTTCAATGTGTATTACCATACTACCAAAGTTGCAAGCTTAACATTGTATTGGAAAATGTTTTGGTCATGTATAGGACTTTCAGGCCCAAAGATATATATGGATCAGAATGTGAAGTAATGCTAGTATAAGGCGACTTTTCAATAAATATTTCCTAGATGAAATAATAAATATCGCTGCCAGAGTTGATATGTCATCTCAGGCATTGATGCATATTGTTAAAACATTAGATATATGTTAATTTTAAGATTCTGCTAATAAAGTATGTTGATAGTCAGATTATGTGTTGATATGCTCTACCCAGTTTCCCTTTAATGAGTGGCATATAAATTTCCTCAGCACTTATAAGTGAGACTCAGGACAAAGCTTGCTATTCTCTCATGCAAGAAAATGCCTGGCAAAGAAAGGTGCATTGCAACACCACCAGCACCAGGCAGAGTCTGTTTGCAGGAATGATTTCTCAGTGTTCGGGCACAAGGGTTGATCCCCTGCCTCAAGGCAGAACACTTTATTGGCTTCTCTTTCGCTGAGTGTACCTCAAGAATCAAATCAAATTTAGCCTTCTTGGGAACACATTCTTGGGAGCATATTCTCGGGAGCATCTTCTTGGGAGCACCTTTTCAGGAGCATCTTCTCGGGAGTACATTCTCTTTCTGCCCTTCTTCCTCATGCATCACTTATTCCACATCCTAGCATATTTGATTTTCCTTTCCTAGAATCAACCCAGTAATGCACCATAGGGATTCAAAGGTCTGTGTTAGGCTGTGCTTATAGAACATCTGATGAAAAACAGATGTTTCAAGGAGTGGCCTGAGGAGGCACTCTCTTAGGATAAATTTCCCACTGCCTGTGACAGTGGGATGGCTTCACTGAAGGTGGATAGAGATTTTGAGTGTCTTATTCCTTAGAACACTGTTAACAAAATCACTAAACTCTTTGATTCATAGTGATCTGAGTGAAAAAAGTAACTGGAAGGGTCATAACTCCAGGTGCAATGTGGCTGGTGATTGAGAAACAGTAACATAAAATCTGTGATGTTTGGTGACCCAGAATCATGACGACAAGGGAGAAATCATGTACTAGGTTACAAAATCAAAATGACTTGTGAATGTCAGGAGTCCTCACTGGCAGGGTTTTAAGTGTGAGAACTTTAATGCCTACTTAAATACCTGGATCAGCCAGAACTAGGTCCACTGTTCATTAAATGACAAAGTAAAGGATTTTGTAAAGATAGAAACTTGGAAGGAGAAAGCCCTTAATGACCTTGAATGTCTAGCGTGCCCTTATTCTCCTGATCTGAACAATTGTCCACTTCCTCCATTCTTGAAAACATAGTTTATGGTTTCAAAAGTCTCACTCCATCATAACAGGGATGTCACAAGTGTGGCCTTCAGTAGCAGTAAGATCATGGAACAACAGCTAATTGTATTTTAAAGGACCAGAAAATATTTTGGAGCCAGAATCCATCTCTAACCTTCAAAAGGCCTATTCCTAATGCTGTAGTTCTGCCAAACAGTACCTATCTGATGAGGTACCACAGCTTTCCAAAATGTCATCCCAAACGGGGAAACAATTAAGCCTGTAGTAAGCTTTCAAATCCAAGCCATAACACCTTATAATTTGCCAGGCTCTGTGGGACTAGAAGTATCTATGGTTTAAAAGAAAACTAAAAGATCTTGCAAGTCACTTGTGGCAATTTCCAGAAAGAGTTTTGCAGAGGCAGTTATTAGTGGCCTCAAAGATGGGAATTCCACCTACAGGGAAGGAAGCAAACAGTATTAGATGCAGAGTTTATGACATGCGAGATTTATCATGGACAGAATGTATAATTATTGAAGTCCATGTGGCCAATATGAGCTAGATATACCCAGAAACATTAAATTCTGAGTTGCAGAGACAGATGGTTGGTGATATTCAGTTGGCGAATTTTAGCAAAATTACATAGAGAATCAGATATGAGAATATGGTATTATAACCTTTGCCCGTTTCAGTTAAGAAAAATGGCATTCACATATTCAATCAATATTTTGAATTCCAGTGAGATATATGAGATAACTATCCTTGGGTTTAGGGGATCACTATTCTTTCTTCTTATTCATAATTTTTAATAGTATCTATTAATTTCTTAGCATAACTCTTAATACATGCCTGTTCTGTGATCTACAGAACATAGCCACAATTACTCAACATTTTATGCTTTACATTGGGTGTGATATTGGAAAATTTTGCATGTAAAGTATTTGCTTTGTTCCAGAAACACCTCAAGGCTCTGAAAGAACAAAGAAGTCTGGGTGAATGGACCATGAAACCTGAGAACTATTTCACAGGAAATGAGCCTCCCTAAGCTATTCTGATAATTGACTTTGATTTTGTGATGATCACAAATGTGTTTGTGGTTGTTTTTAGTATCTAGTCCACTGAATCCCACTTAATTAACTCATTCTCTCTGTGTAAAAAGGAGAAGATCAAATGAAAGTGGTAAATAAACCATTGAAATCAAAATTGGAAAAATTCTTTCATTCAAGTTTTATCTATTTAAGTTGTTAATTTAATCACATGGTTAATTTAAAGGTTAAAAAAAGAAAAAGAAATGCAAATTGAGTACTTATCTTCAATAAAGTGGTGCTTGAACTGATTTTTTTTAGTGAAATAGCATTTAATTCAATTCACTCTAGCACTGAGGAGGAAAAATAACAATACTTATTATACAAGTTGATTAGTAAGAACACTTTTTTATAAGGTTTTATTTCCATTATACCATAATTATGCATTATTAAATAACACAAATTTTAATACTTTTAATTAATTTATTGAATTTATAGTAATAATTTGTCATTATACATTTATCAATAAAATTAAAATATTTTCTAGAGACTCTATTCCTGCTGCCTAGCTTTCATAATGTTATGCAGGCTGCAAAGAGTCATCAGTTTTCTTGCCTAACAGCAGACTCTGTATACTACAGTACTGACCTGAGGCAAGGCAAGCTCACTAGTACATGGCATGACTGTTAGGAATATAACCAATCACTTTTTAAATTGAATCTGAGGTCGGCTCCACAGGTAAGACACATGTCTGATACTCTAGAAAATCCTGAGCCTCAATGGGGAAAATCCAGTGATGTTGTTTTATTCAGTGGACATGTTGTCAAACTGTATGCCCAAGAAAAATGTGGCATGCATGTTTAAAACAGGCATAATTCTTAGCAAATATTTTTAATCTAATATTTGCTTAGAGATTCTAAGATACAGAATGACTATTGTATATAATTACAAATTATACATTTATAACTAGTGCATGTATTAAAATTACATAATCACAAATCATAAAATAAGGATTTATTAAAAATAATAAAAAGAACTAAGACATAGTAGTTTGCAGGCAACATGTTAGACATATAACTTGTGTCACCAAATCTGTGTAATATAATCTCGTGCCTTGTGTGTGTGTATGTGTGTGCACATGTGTGTGTTGGTATTAACCTTAGACTAAATTCCTAACTAGAATAAGAAAGGTCTAGGATTGTAAAAATGGATCTCTTCATGTTCAAGGTGGAGAGGAGTTTTTTTGTTCCAAAGGATATTGACGTGTAGTATACTGAATGGTGGGGAAAGACCTGTCCTGGTGTGGGTAACACTTTAAAATGGGGTGTCAGTCCAAAGGGGAAGAAGTTGCAGAAAGGCCCAGTGCACATGTTCAACCCCCCTTCCTCTTTCCTTGGAATAAGTTCAAGCTTGTCTATTCCCACTATTTTTATAATATTAGTGTCAGCCTCTTCAGCTCTTTCAATACCAACAGTTTCCCAGGGTGCTTTTAGGCCTTTAACACCACACTGGGACTGCTGAGGAGTTCAGCTTCTTGAATAGGTCAGCTACATTGTTCTCCAGCAGCTTAGAGTGCAGAGAGCTGTTGTTCGATAGTCCAGCCCCTGTCATGTAAGCCCATGCAATAAATCTTCCATTTTAATACATATTATATTATAAACACATTTTATTGCTTCTGTCTCTCTAGAAAATCCGGACATTACAGGCATAATGAGATTTTCAGATTGAGCGGTTTGAGTCATGACAGAAACTGATCTGGCCCAAGGGTTGTTTAGAAAGTAGAGCTTTGTGGTGTCGGGTCATTTTCAGAGAGGGTGAAATGTTTTAGATTTAAGTCCAGGAAAAAGTCACAACTGGGAAGGTCAACCAGTTTTGTGGGTGGGTCATTACCTCCAGGAATTCAGTGTGTGTGAGGTCAAGATTCTGGGAGGTCTGTCTGTGCAGGATCTCCAGCCAACAAGTAGGTTTGCATGGGCAGGAGCTTGGCAGGACCTGGGTGGCATATGAAAAGGAAGACACAAATTATACATCCAAGCGTTGGCTTCCTATCACATGCATTGTGCCTCAGGGAATGAATCCAGCCAACAGATGGAATGGGCTACAGAGCATAGTGACAACTGTTTCAAATCCAAAGAGAGTATTTGACCTGAGGCATCAAGAAGTTAACTGGTGATGGTAAACATGTATCTCAGATCTGAAATGCAGTGGGATTTGAGGGAAACCATATCTGTTTCTATAAAGAGGGAGAAATCTCTGAAGTCCCATGAGTCTTCAGACCTGCAGAAAGGTTTCTCACCTCATAACAGGCCTTATAGATGCTCTGGCATAGGCCAAAACAATTATCAGAAGACACAGAACCAGGCAAGGGCTGATATCTTCAGGTTCTCCTGCAGATTCCAGACTGTGAGCTTCATAACCTGATTCAGTCAAACTGGGAAAAAGAAAATGGCCATATTGACACATCATTGATATATTTCATGCATACTGACATACTGATTAGATTAAGAAGTAGTAGCTACAGCTCATGCAATGAGATGTTTTTTTTCCTGTCATCTATGCATCAGATTTGGAAATCATGAAACGCCCTACAATAATTTTGATTTGTCCATTTGACTCAGATCTCCTATATTCTAGGTTTTAATTTCTTCCTACTACATACATGTATTTAACACTAGTTCCTGACTTCAGAGATTGTACAGTAGTTAGGTAACTCTCCATCGACTTCTCAGCACTAGTGCAGGCTTGCTCTCTCCAGTTAACCTGCATCAGTGACTGAGCAGGAAAAGATCAAAGCCCTTCCCCATGCAGAGTGATCACATTGCTCTTTTCATGCTACTTGTTCTATTTTTAAAAGTTGCTTTGATTATTTTTAATTATATGTAGTTATGTGTACGTCAGCATATGTGTATGTGCAGATGTCCCAGGAAGTCAGAGGGCCCTAATCCCGGCATTTGGAGTTACACAAGGCTGTGAGAAGCCTGATGTGGAGGTTAGGAACAGAACTTATGTCTTCCTGAAGAGGTGAAAGTGCTCTTAACCACTGATCCATTTGTAGAGCCTCAACTTGTTCTATTTTTAAAAATTTGTCACATGAGATTGGTACCTAATACCATGTAAGCAGCAGCTTGCTTAGGGTGCTATTAGAAGAAGTGGTCCGCATTTTCTTATTGAATTGTAGTCACAAATGAAGGTTACTAGTATATTAACTTCATGTGGACAACCATAACAGATGTATCTTGTTTTTCATTTGAGCTTTCAATTCTCTTTAAAAGGGATTATTTTTTTGTCATTTACACATGTGTTTCCCTGCATCTTTGTATGTTCAACATGTGCATGAGATGCCTGTGAAGGTCAGAAAAGGCACCGGATCATCTGGAACTGTGGTTACTCCTAGTTGTGAGCAGCTGTGTGGATCTACAGGCTAATCCTGGTCCTCTGGAAGAGCAGCAAGTACTTTTAACCACGGAGCTATTTTTTGCACCTTAGCTTTTAATTCTTGTTTGTCTAGAATTGTGGTTCTTAACCTTACTAACCTGCTGCTACCTTTTAATACAGTTCGTCAATGTTGTGGTGATCCTACAATTATTTCATTGCTACTTCATTTCCTTAATCTTGTTACTGTTAGGAATTGTAATGTAATCTTTGGGTATGCAGGACCCTTGTGAAAGGATCATCTGATCCCCAAAGGGGTCCAGACCCACAGAATGAGATCCACCGGGATGATTATCACTTATCTGTCTATCTGTCTGCTGTCTGTCTATTTGTCCCCCTGTCTGTCAACCATCTATCTGACATTTGTCTATCCGTATTGTGTATTTTCTCATCTATTTCATTGTTTAGATTGCCCTGGGAAGGGGAATTGGATGAGATCTCCTGGGTAAACCGGTGGTGAGGAGGCTGGTAAAGGGGAAGCAGATCGGGATTAAGAACATGAGAGAACAGGATGGTCAGGTGGGAGAAGGACAGAGTGGGAGAGCGATGAAAGAGAGATCTTGATAGAGAGAGCCACCACGGAGTTAAGGAGAAACCTGGTGCTAAGGAAATTCCCAAGAATCCACAAGGGTGACCCCAGCTAAGACTCCTAGCAATAGTGGAGAGGGTGCCTGAATTGGCTTTCCCCTGTAATCAGATTGGTGAAAATCCCAACTATCATCATAGAATCTTCATCCAGTAACTGATGGAACCAGATGCAGAGATCCACAAGCAAGCACCAGGCCGAACTCTGGGAATCGAATTGAAGGGAGGGAGGAGGGAATACTAGAGCAAAAGAGGTCAAGATCATGATGGAGAAGCCTGCAGAGACAGCTAAACCAAGCTCGTGGAAACTAGTGAACTATAGACCGACAGCTGTGGAGCCTCTATGGGACAGAACTACGCCCTCCATGTGTAGAAGACCGTGGTGAAGCTTGAGCTATCTGAGGGACTCCTGGCAGTAGGACAAGGATCTTTCCCTGGTACATGAGCTAGCTTGTTAGAGCCTTTCCCTAAGGTGGGTTGCCATGCTCAGTCATGATGAGGAGGAGGGGTGGGGCTTGGTCTTGCTCCAACTTAATGTGCCAGACTTTGTTGACTCCTCATGGGAGCCCTTACCCATTGGGAGAAAGGGATGGGGAGTGGCCTGGGAAGGAGGCAAAGGGGGCAGGAAAAGGTGTGGGAGGGAGAACTGTGGTTGGAATGTAGAATAAATAAAAAATAAAAAATAAAGGTGAATCAAAGAAAAAAATAGAGGCTAAAAATTCATTGCATATACACATGATTTTTTTTGAGACAGGGTTTCTCTGTAGTTTGGAGCCTGTTCTGGAACTAGCTCTTGTAGACGAGGATGGCCTTGAACTCACAAAGATCCGCCTGCCTCTGCCTCCCTAGTACTGGGATTAAAGGTGAACATCATCGCTGCTCAGCCACAGATATTTAATTTTTAAGGGATTTATTTTATTTTATATATATCAGTGTCTTGCCTATGTGCATGTAAGCATATCATATGTGTGCCTGCCCGTTGCTCATGGAGCTAGGAAAAAGGTGTCCGATTCCCTGGAACTGGTGTTACAGGTTGTTCTGAACTACCATAAGTGAACTGGGCAAAACTCAGATTCTCTGCAACAAGTGCTCTAAAACACCAAGCCATCTTTCCAGTGCCCACTGCAGTTGTTTTAAAATAAGAAATGAGTTGGGATGCTAGTGCTGCTTTGTAAACTCATTCATCAAACTGAAAAAAACAAAAAGACTACTGAACATATTTGGTACATATCATCTCTCTCAACCTTCAGAGAAGGAATGATACATTTCTAATCCTACTCTCCTCAGGTTTGTCTGTTGGAGCATATGTTCCATTTAACCCAATTCTTCATAAATCATGAAATTGCTTTTTGTCAATAAAGAATGACATGTTAAGAATCTCAGGGAAATTTTGAGGCAGTATATTTAATTTTATAGAAAATTTTTAACTAATTAAAAAATAAATAAAGGGTTGATAATTTAGAAAATGATTTTTAAAAATGATGCTTATAATTTCTCAGATAGTATAATCATAATAATAAAATAAATAAATCAAAGCTCAACTAAGAAGATAATTCAATGAATTTGAGAAAGTGGAAAATCGAGTAGGTTAATTGTCAGGTTTTAGCTTTACCATTATTAAAAGTATCCATCTTAGTGTCTCAGAAAAAAATCAGTTAAATTTGACTAAGGAATACTGGTTCTGTAAGCTTTTAATAACTTCATGGCAGTAGTTCATTATATAAGTGACTAATGCATTTGTAGACTTTGAATGTGTTTTTCAGCCAGCCAATCATTCGTCTAGATGATTTCAGTGGGCATATTAGTGAGTTTTTAAAAGTTTTATTTTACTTACAACATTCTTTACTCTCTTTCAAATTCACGGCTTATTTTTCATGTATTATTATTCCATGCATATATGTATGTATTCATACATTTGTTTTTCCAAATATAACCTGCTCTGTCCTTATACTGTTACTTGTATGAACATTTTCAGGGCTAACCACTGGGGAAAGAACTTGATGTGTAATCATAAGGACTTAAGTTCAGATTTTGAGCACCCATGAAAAAGTCTTGTGTGTCAGTGTGTGCCTATATAGCCTCTGAAGACTTCACATATATGCAATGGTACCTCATGCCAAATGTTGAAAAACAGTTATATTTATGATGTTGACTTTCAGAAGCTGATGATGATCTGCTGGTCCTGGTATTTTTTTTTAGTTACTTCCCTTTCTCTCCCTGTGTAAGAGTGGAATGACTGTGAAATTGAAGTCACTGCATTACTCAGAGGGACATGTGGGGACTGTGGGCAGTCTTAAGTGCAGACCTGGACTTACTCAGAGGGAAAACATTCTTTCCATGCTGCAGGCTCAGGCAGTGAAGGCTGCTGTGGTGCTGCTGTGGTGGAGGCTGCAAGACTATGGCAACAACTTAAATGCTGGAATCAACAGGATTGGCTAGCAATGGGGAATTGACCCTGGTGTGAGCCAGAGTGGGAGAGAGAGCTCCTGGGGCTTCCAGGGAACAGATGAAAGGAAAGGGTTGGGCAGAGTTAAGGCCAAACATGAGTTCTTGCGAGCAGTGTGGAGTGGTGGGAAGAAGTAAATTCCGAATTGTAGCCTGGTCATTTCTGGCCCTGGGATTGAGGCCAGATTCTGTAATGTCTCAACACTATAATGAATGACCACTTCAGAGCTAGGATGAATTAAATAATCCAGGCTATGCACTCAATTCAGTAAAAAGTACTTGGTAAATACTTGCTCAGAAGGAAAAATAAATACAAAACAAAACCCAAACCAGAAACATACAAGAAAATGTACAACAAGCAGCTTTATCTTGCAGGTTTTAGTGTGGAGAAACAAAGTATTGTCTCAACTGAAGATATCTGCATGAATTGTGACACCCTGCACAGAGCTAAGCTGTGAGGAGATTAAAACAAAGAAAGTTTAAAAAAGCAAAAACAATAAAAAATATTGTTTTCTATTTTCACAATGAAGCAGCAGTTTCTTTTAGACTTTGGCAATGGCCACTGAAGTCATGGTCACAGCAGGGACTTGGTGACCACACTCAAGATTGTGAAGTTTTCATTTTCTGAGTATTTGTTGTTAGACATCCGTTTTGTCACAATGTCCATGAGTTTCATCTCTGAATATACTTTTGTGACTAATGTCAGGCCTCTCTTTACTTCTCAACATTTAAAATTTAATAACCTGTGTGTCCAGGAGATTAGTGGCAAGAAACTAGCTTGAGCACTTGCCTTAGCCTATTTGATAAACTGCTAACCAGAAACAATCAAAAAGAAAGAGCATATGTGCCAGTTTCTCTAAACCAGTGGTCATCAACCTGTGGGTTGCCACCCTCAGAGGGGTCAAATGACCCTTTCACAGGGGTCTCCTAAGATTATTGGAAAACACATTTATATTGCAAGTCCTAGGTGTAGCAAACTTAGTTATGAAGTAACAACAAAAATAATTTAATGGTTGGAATTACCATAGCAAGAGTGAAGAACTGCTAGTCTAAAGGATGAAGCTGGGATTGTGATATAGAGACAATACACAGGGGAAGTACTTGGGGGTGCAGAGAAAGGAATTTGCTTGGAGCAAAATACTAACATTGCTGTCAATGGGCAAAAGAAAAAAAGACGTGTTAAGTGATTCGATTGATATACATCTAGATGTATATGTAGAGCAAGACATCAATTGTGTCATACAAATATATCACAACTACTCTTTGCCAATTAAGTAAAAACTGTCATCCCTCATCTGACATTGGTGGAATGTGGTTGATTGAAACTGTGTCTGTAGGGAAGGAAGATCTAACTAAGCTTCGTGAACTGAAGTCCTCAAGGAACACAGTCTCATATTGAAATATGGACACACCAGACCTGTGTACAGTAATCTCAACCTTCACTGTTTCCAGTTTTAAACTTTTGAGTATTTAGTTATGGTATTCCCAATGATAAAATTCTCTGTGAGCAATTACAGACAAATCTGACATAAAAGAACATATTTCTACCTGATTGTTAAATTTTAGTCAGGTCACTTTCTTAGAATCCCATAATCTCAGTATCCTCAGCTCTTAAAAAATAGTCACCAGAGAATATACATTATTGCGTGGAGATGTGAAATGCATTACTAAATGGAAAGCATATAGGACACTACATGACACTGGAACTCTGTGATGCATGTAGCACAGGCAAGGGCAACTTTTGATCCTGGAGAAGCAGCGCACGAGCAAACCACGTGTGCTCATGTTTCCTTACAAGTTGCCCCATGAGCTTGCTGTTTGATTGTAGCATTTACTTACTGTTGTCTCCTTTCCATCTTGCATGTATTTGTAAAGACACACATTAGCCTTGGCTGCCAGCCACAACATCTGATTCTAATGCTTGAGGAAACAGGGATGTGACATTGAGAAGAGAGATTAAAAAAAAACTCTTCACAAATTCAATATACAAGAACTAGTGACTTCTGAACCAAATTAGGGAAATTCATATATTTGGGATAAAAATAGCTAAATATGCTTAAATATGGACATTTCTGAGTTATTCTTTTAACTTTATCCTTCACCTAAAGTTACAGAAAAGAATAAGAAGACTAATTTAATTTTGATAGCCTGATTTTATGTGCTGTTTTAAATATAATTTAATCATGGCTCATTAAGGGCATCTGTAGTGAAATGGAGAGTTGATTGGATTGGGGATTCAAATAATGCCTTTCAAAGTGTTGTCTGCAGGAAACCAGTTTATAGGATGCCTGCAAATGTACTGGGAACAGAGTCCTATGGTGAAGTAAGTAGCGAAATGTAAAATCCACAGACTGTACTTCAAAACCTCTCCTTCCCTATTTATAGGGTTTGACATAGAAAAATTAACAAGTTTATGATTTCCATTTGTAAGACATCAAGAGCAGGATCTCACAATTGTGCCTAATTTTCATGGAATAGATAAAGTAATATGCATTAATGTCTGTGGAATGCACTCTTGATATCCTATATGATAGAATGAACTTATATGTTTATAAGATATGCACTTGAATTCAGGTATCATTTTCATGTAGTGGATTAGAGAAAAGATAATCCATATAGAAATTTGAAATTTTATCTGCTTGTTAAAAGGAATCTATACTCTTAGGGGTGGATATAGGTAGAAAAGTTCCTATTCTTAATAAATAAAAATATTGTTTATATTGAAATAATATTTTTTCTTTATTTATGTAATATGTTTTATCAATGAATAAAGTAACAAAATAGCATGATAAAGGAAACTAATCAGAGTGAGATTCAAATAATTAGAAAAACATTCAATACTTAATAATATTAAACCTTCAGTTAATAGTAGATTCAATTAGATAGATAGTTTATGTTTAACAAAAATGTTATCACCATGGAAACATGGTAGTTGTTTGAAATGACAGGTATCTGTAATCTGATTAATGACTACA
>LOJH01053843.1:0-12124 GCA_001685095.1 Ellobius talpinus
GCCCGAGCAGGCCTCCCCCTGAGCACCCCCAGCCTCAGTTTCCTCTCCTGAAATCTGGAGGAGGGAAGGCGGGAGGAGCTCCGACAGACGCTCTGCTGCTCTCAAGCTCTGGCGGACAGCAGAGGGGCTGGGTTAGGGAAAGGACCCCTGGGGCTCCCGGTGGGCTTCCCTTCCCGAACACTTTAATAAAAGTTTACGAAAAGCACAAGCCCAACCCCACCCCACCTTCTACAAGTCCTCCTTCAGGATCAGAGTTCTATAGTTAAGAGTTTGGCGCATACCAGCACGACCCCCAGCGCCCCTCTTCCCCAGGCCCACCTTTCCGAGTTCCCATCACAGTACTCATCTCCTTTACTGGGTCCCAGCATATAGCAGGCGTTCAATAAACACGGACATCGCATGCCTGGGTCCTATGGCACCGAAGTAAGGCTTATCCAGCCTTCCCCTGGCTGACTGCGAGTTTCCTCGCAGGATCCCCGGATCTCCCCAGGACACCCAACACCCTGCAGTCTTGGCCTCCTGGAGCCAGCGCAGGGTGGGAGGAGCTGTCCACTCGCAGGGTCAGAGCCAGCCAGGATGAAACCAAACCCCCAATCCAAGAGCTCATCTACCCATCCATCCACCAATGGCTCCCCACTCATTCGGTGGCTGGCGGGGATTCTACCACCAGGGAGGAGCGCGAGGGAGGGCAGCAGGCTCTCCAGGGGCTAATCCGGAGGCACATCTCCACTCCAAGTCTGGGGTTCATTTTAAGGAAAGACACCTGCCCTCAGCCCAGGGTGGTAGCTCATTCCAGCCACCAGGGCCCTAGAAGCGGGGCCCTCAAGCTGACAAGGCTTGTTCGGGTCTGGATGCTATTCATAAGAGGCCTCTTCCACCCAAAGACAGGGGCCATCCCTCATCTGTCTTTGGCCTCCTCAATCACTCACAGTCAATGACCTGCTGGGGCATTTGTCTGGAATTAATAAGAATGTATTAAAAATTTAATTTTAAAAAGCTAGCATCAATTATTTACATTGACTATTTCAGCTCTTCTAGAAGGCCGGTCTGGGAACCCCCCACCTCCCAAGGGACTGGGAAAGAGGCAAGGGAGGTGGTGGGTAGCTTTGTGGCTAGGGTGGGGGCTGGGCGGGGCAGGAGACAATGGGAATGAAGCCCCTGCCCTTTCCTTAGCTATTTCTGATTCTGGCTCCTGGCTTTGATCCTCCTCTGACCCCCAAGACCAGTGGGTCACCACAGGTCCTGGCCTTTCTAGCCCACCTCCACAAGCAACACTGCATGTGGGGGTAGCTACTGTGTTTAGTTCCAGCCAGATAGAAGCCCATGTCTTTGCCAGTGCTCTCTGGATGAGAGCAGCCTGATTTGGTGGAGGAGGGGGCCGTCAAACCTGGAGTTTCAAGGAACTGGGGAACTGAGGCTGCCCCTCCTGGACCTTGGGCAGTTCAAGACTTGTTCTTGCCTTCACTAACCTCAGCCCTGGGGAGGTGTGGCCCAGGGGACCCTTGCTTTCCAGCATCTTCACCTGAGCATTTCTGAGGACACACCTCTCTCTCAGGCACTTGCCACCTCCTGCAGGACCCATCGGAGTGCCCTGAGCGCCCCCCCATCATAAGCCCTGAGCCCCAATCATGGTGGGCCATCTTCTTCCTGCCACCTGCGTCTTTATTCCCTGTAAAATCCTCATGAGACAAGTACCAAATGCCAGAGGTCCAGAGGCTTGCCTTGATGTGGCACTGTCTCTGTGTCACCTAGACATGATGACTTGCATACCCCATGTACTCCCTTGAGGAGGTAGGTGGCTGTGCCTTGTTGAGAATTGGAACACTGGGTCCTGCCTAGCAGAGATCTCATCCGTTCTCACACAGGCCACACAGTTTCCTGTCTCAGGATCTTTGTATTTTGAGGATGCTATGCTCAGACTACGGCCCAGGGAATGCCTTCTCCAGCTACCCCGGCAGCACAAAACCCTCCACACTGGTTACTATGTCACTATGGCCAGAGCAAGGTGGCATTCCAATGCACAGGTAAGGACAGTCTCTGTGAATGAAGGTGCTTTAAATCCAGTCCTGTTGTCAGAGAGTCTCATCCTCCACGGGTCCATCCTGGCCCTCCCTGAAGCCTTCTACTGCCAGCTGGAGGCCTGGGCCCCTGGGTACCCAGCGAATAGCTCTGTCCATTGAAGAGATGGAGATGTCTTCACACTACCTGCTCCACACACGTCTGAAGTACATACTAAAAACACTTCAAAGGAGCAAATCAGATTGGGGGAGGGCCTGCATTAAGCCTGGGCTCTGGACTTACTGAGACTTGAGTTCATCCTTATCTTTCCTTAGCTATGACTCTTTCACTTCCATTCTAATAGGAACTGAGGAAACAGCCTAAACACGTGGGTGAGAGGCAGGCCCTACCCCTCACTGACTGCAGTGGGGGGAAATCCCCTGAGTAGCTGTGTGACCTTGGGCAAGGCTCTCTCCCTGTCCGAGCCTCAGTGTTTCATCTAGTAAGGAAGGATGGGACACCCTCTGGGGATGCTTATGCAACAGGTGGGCCTGTGGAAGGGGCTGTCCTGAGGACTAGGCTGCAAAGGGTGTCTGCTCCAGAGAGTCAGCCTTTACATGGCTATTTGGGGAAGACTTCTCCCAAGGGATCTTACTTTGCTTCTGGCAAATCTGTATTCATTCAACAAACACAGGTTGGGTGCTGAGACCCGGTATTGGGGAAGGGCAGTGTCTACTCCAGCTGGGAACACTCAGTACCCCAGGAGTCTAGCAGAAGCTCCAGCACCAGGTCAGGAGGGGACAAGGCAGAGGCAGAAAGGCTGTCGGACACAGACAGGTTAGCGAGTGACGAGAGGAGATTGGGACTCTGCTCTAGAGGGTCTGAAGTTGCCTGCCCACTCAGCAGAGGCACTGATGGAGACAAAGACACCTGGAATTGGGGAACAGGGTCAGAAAATGCAGATGTGTGAGAGGCCAGAGCAGAGGTGACACTGAAGACCCCCATACTGGTCAGTGTAGCCAACAGAGATCACAGGAGCCAGGATGGTACCTGCAGGCTCCGTGGGGAGTCTCTAGGAGGAGGGAGAGGTCATCTTTCTGTCATGGCTGGGTCATAGAAGAGTTAAGGAAAGGATCTACCATCCCTAGGCGATCCCCAGGGCTTTGTCTGTGCTGTGGGGTCCCCATGGCAACTTCAGCTGATGGGGGCAAGGAGGATGCCCATCTAAGGCTTCCCAGAAAGTCAGCCTGGCTTGGTACTGTCCAAGAAGAGGGCAAGCCATCCTTGGGTACAGTAGACCCTGCCTCCTTGAGCTTTTTAGGCTCTGTGAGGGCTCACAGGGATCCTCCTCCAACCCCAGTACATTCATCTTCCAGGCCTGCGCCTGCAAACTGGCCTCCCAGGCTAAATCTGGCCTGCTAGCATGTTGTATTTGGCCTGTTTGAGGTTTCATTCTTTCGTTATCTCTCTCTCTCTTTTTAAATGTTTGAGCCAACATTTAAAAATTGGAAGAGTTTACATTTTAAAATCCATATTTTTGGCTTCTACTGAAAAATTTGGAAGATCTAGCAACTCCGTCCCACATTCTCATATGGTAGGAGACAGAGAGCATGAAGCAGCTGCCCTTCAGAGGTTCCTGGGGCTCTGTGAGGGAGGCACTTTCCAAACCCAGAGGCGACCACTTGCTCAAGGTCACTCAACACCACCCAGCACATTGTCACAACTCTACTGTATCACACCATTGGCTTGCTGCCTCTTCATTTCTTTTCGACACTTTGATTCTCAGAAAACAACAACAACCAAAGGTTGGCTTTTAAGTCACTCGCAGTGGGGTATGAGGGAGCCTCAGTCCTGAGTCTGTAGCAGTTTAAGTTTCCCGAGACCTTCCACACTGACTTCTCATTCATCTAGCCACACCAGACTGCCAGAAAGGACAGAGGCAGGATTTCAACCTGGCACCATGTGTTTCAGCAGCCACTCCTTCCCCAGAGGAACTGCTGAAGGCCAGGCACCAGGCTGGTTCTACCCCACTGTGAACCCCTGGCCCAACAAGTCCCCAAGACTTTTGACTTCAAGGCACCCCACCAAGGTTCTAACCGGAGCCTTGGGACAGAGCCTTCCAGAAGCCTGGGTGTCAGCAACTCCTCTGGGGCCATGGTCTTCATAAAGAGAGGGGTGAGGGAGAGAGAGAGGGAGAGAGAGATGTAACATATACAGAGCCCAGAGCTACAGACAGTCGAGGTCCCAGACGATTAGTAGTGCCTCATTGGGGAGATGGGACAACAGGAAGAGCCATGTACTGCTGGGAAAACTGAGGCCCAGGGAGGCAGGAAGACCCATCCAGCAGCTGGCTCTGGTGGACCCTGGCAGAGGCTTTGAGGACCTCTGAGAAGCAGAACTCCATGTCCCCCTCCTAGGAATGGCCCTGGAGGTGGCCATGAGGGAAGACTGGAAGTTCACTGTAGCTGGGTTCTGCAGTATCCTTCCCTGAATACTGAGGGATACAGAACGAGACAGTCAGGAGCTTAGAGCAGGATGACCCAATAGGAACGTGAACCTTTCTAGACCACTAACTATCCTGGTAGCTATAGTGCTTTGTTAATTGAGTCGGCCAAGACAGAATCACAACTATAGAATGAGCGCTGTCCTCGGTACATAGGGTATCTTTAGCAGCCTAGGGCCTGTGGTGAACAGGGAAGGCTCTGTTGACCCAGCAATGATTTTAATATTGTTACTAGCATTGTTTACTCAGAGCCCAGACCCCACCCAGTTTGCTGCTCTGAAGCCAGAACATTCACTCTATTAGTGACTCATGCTTTGGGTGCTTACAGCCTGACACAATCATATAACACAGTATGATGAGGGGGTCAGACAGGACCTGTGGGGAACAGACTCATGCTTGTGGTGGGGGTGGGGTAGGATGGGGACTCACCAGGTACATGCTGGGGCAACCAGCTGGATCTCCCTGCTTGCTGCTGCCCATGCCAAGGTCTCTGGTGCCTTTGGCCTCCAAGGAATGCGGGGGGGTCTGAACCAGGTCCTTTTCCTCTGAGGCTTGGGCATTGGGTTCCTGGGCTGGTACCACGCTGTGCTCACCTGGAGAGGGCTCCTGGCTGTGGCCTTGAGGGCCCCTGAAGACCTCCAGGGTCACTGGATCCAGGACACGCACAGTGATCTCATCCAGGAACTTGGAGAAAGGCAGCCTGGCCTCCCGCCGGCGGCTTAAGCGGGCAAGGGATCCCCCAGCAACCTTGCAGCCTGAGCTAGGGGGTTCTTCCAGGGAAGGAGAGCCAGGAGACCTCAATGCTTTGGCCTGGCAGAGGCCTGCTTTCCAAGTGGGGTGGGAAACAATGCTCTCTAGGCCTGTCCCGGGGCTCTGCTTGTGGCCATGTATCTCCCTCATCTGGGCTTCTGCCCTGGATGGCAGGAGGGAGCTGGAATCTACCCACTCAAGGCTAGCAGGGCCAGGGCTTTGGGCCTGGGAGCTGACCCCTGTAAGCATCCTTCTCAGGCGGTCCAGCGTCACACTTTCCTTCATCTGTTTCCACAGGCTGAGCACTCATGCCCTCCGGGGCCAGGCCACGAAGACCAGCCAATGCCCTGCTACCCATCGACCCAGTGCCAGCATGTGGTGGTCCCACCCCCCAAATTGACTGTCACTAAATGTAAGCTTTGGGGCTGGATGCCAGAGAGAGAAGGTCATGTCCTCATCTCTGCCTGGTGGGCAGACAGGGATTGCCATGGCTGGAGCTAGGTACAGGGGACAGAAGGACAGACAACTGTCACAGCCACCACTCAGTACAGGCACAGGGACAAAACAACGGGACCAAATTACAATCTGGTGCCCATTGTACTTCCATTCTTCCTGATCAAGAGCAGGCATTCAGGGCCAGGAGATGACTCGGGGGTAAAGTGCAAACATCAGGACTTGTGTTCAGATCCTAAGCACTCAAACAAAAGTGGGGGATGTCAGTGCATATCTTGTTACTTCAGCACTGCATGAATGGAGGCAGGAGGATCCCCAGGAGCTCTCTGGCTAGTCAGCCTAGCTGAACTGGTGAGTTCCAGGTCTAGTGAAGAAAGTCTGTCTCAGAAGATAAGATCGAGTGCAATAGAGGACGAGAGGAAGGCATCACCTCTGGCCTTCACATGTACCTGCATTTTCATCTAAGATGTAAGACAGCCAACTAAAATCCCACACTTCCTAGGCTCCCTTGCAGCCAGGGAGATATAGAATGCCGGGTGTATCAGTTAGGGAGCACTTTAACACACGCCAGGCGGCTTTCCCATGTCCTTCAGGCTCCAGCTCTAATACCCTCTTGCATCATGCTCTGTAGCTGGAGCTGTGGCAGTCACAATGCACCATGAAGCGTACTTGTGGCAAAGGCCATATGCAAAGGCAAGAGGAACACAAAGACAAAACAAAACTGAACCCTTGCTGACTACTGCATCCTCACAGTAGCCCCATACCTCTTGCCTGTGATGTCACTGTAGCCTGAGAAAGACGGCCCTGTACTGCTTAAGTCACAGTTACTTCTAGTCTTGGCTGCTAGCAGCTACATACAATTGAGATACATAGGGATGAGGTGGGAGGTGGTGGCTGCCAAGTCTGGAGCAGGGACCTGTAGTACTGGCCCAGGTGCAGCGACGGGGGGGGGGGTGAGGGAGGAAAGCTGTGTACCGGTGCCACCTTCAGCTTCAAAGGAAGCTAAAGCTTGTGGCAGGTCCAGGCCCTCAGCCAGCTGGCAGGCTCCACTACTACCTTGGCACTGCCTGCCCACACTGTGCACCTGGAAGCCTGTGGAGATGCTGCAGGGCAAGCCCCCAGGGTCCCAGATTTCTGGGTGCTGCTAGATATCTCTTTGAAGCCCATAATAGCCAGCCAAGTGGCTGTAGGGATCAGCTGTCCAATGTGGGCAAACTACACCAGCTCTGCTCTACCCTGATCACCTCCCCGCCATCTCCATCATCACTTCTCAGGCCCCAGGTGACACCAAGTCTCACTCCCACCCCTGAGGTCACCAGCCTCTTACATGTGGCAGCACCAGCTTTGTAAATCCCCAATCTAGGTGACTTGACAATGTCACGTGTCTACACAGCTTGCAGAATTCTGAAGACCCAGAGCCGTCTCTCCATTGTACCCAGAGGGACGTGTCTAGTTCTTGAATGTATCCAATTCTGTGTGGCTCAGGGTCCTTTGCAACTGTCTTTGTCCCCACCATCTAACTCCTGACTAACCTTAGAGACCCAATTCAATAGTTTGCCCCCTGCTGACCCCACAATTAGATCATACATGCCAGCCGCAGTCTCTTTCATACACATGGCTCCCAGTACTCATCTGTTTACTCTCTGTGGCTCTCATTTGAATGCCAGTTTTCTGATTGCAACTGGCACATAGCACAGACTTAACAAGGAGACTATGGATAGATAGGTGAGTGAATGGATGGATGGATGGATGGATGGGTAGGTGGATAGATAGAGAAATGGACGGATAGGTGAATGAATGAATGAATGAATAAATGAATGGGTGGATGGATAGGTAGGTGGATGGGTGTGTAAGGGAGTGAGTGGATGGATAGATGGATGGGTATGTGGATAGACAGAGTAATGGATAAGTAGGTGAACGAATGGATGAATGAATGAATGAGTGGATGGATGAGTGTGTAAGGGAGTGAGTTGATGGATGGATGATCTGTAGGTGGATGATGGAGCAGTATGTGGAAAGATGGATGGGTATGTAGGGAGTGGGAGGACTGACAAATGGATAGATGAATATATGGAGGGGGGTGTAGGGGAACGGATGAATGGTCATGTCAAGGGGTGGGTGGGTAGAGTGAAAGACCTACAGGTTCAGATGCTGGCTCACAAGTATCATCCCAAACTGATGGGAACCTACTGTGGGCTGGAATTTGAAGACACCGGGAGGAATCTCCAGTCCCTGGAAGAACCAGTGTCCCCTGCCACAACCCACAACAGCTTCCCCCGTATTCCCAACATCCCATTATCCCCTACCCCATCACCTGCTAGAACAATGATCCATCAGACCTTAGGGTGATACCTCATGTAACTGTACCCAGGCTGGCAGGGTAAACAGGGCAATAGGGAGTGTGGTGGACAGGGGTCCCAGTATGATTTGGAGCTCGCTGGCAGGGCTCATACTGTCTGTGGTACTAGTATTCATGGTTCCTGGAGGGCCCTAGGGCCCTGGCCAGCAGGTCCTTTGAGCCTATTCCTGAGTTCCAATCACACCAGACAACTTTATATTGTCGTAACAACCCACTGGCTCTCAGTCCTCAGGATGATGCTGGCCATCACAACTGGCAGTCTGGGCCTGCTGGCCTCTTGGTAGTCTGAATTACTGTCTCTGAAGGGGTTTCCTGCTTCTGAACTGCACACACACTGCCTGAGCTCGTCACGGCACCACGATCCCACTGGCGGTTTGCACGGCAGGTCTAGTCTCCCCTGTGGTGGCATGGGGCATTTGGTATTTCAGGTGAAGATGTCAAAGACCCTGGGGACAGGAAGAAGAGGTAGACATTGCCTGCTGCTCCTGGGTTCCCACCTACAGGCAGATGGTAACCCCTGGAAATCCAAGTCATCTTGTTCTTGTAATTCTCCAAGCTAGGGAAGCCACTTTGTATCTAGAGGGAGAACTGGGATGAGCAGGGTTACTGGGAAGACACACGGCCCACCACAGACCACGTATGGAGCAAATGGGACAGAGACCACAGCCTCACACACCTCACCATAGACCATGTATGAACCAAGCACCACAGAGACTCCGGCCTCTTTCTCACATTCTCCTCCAAGCACCAAATTTGTACCATGTTCCCCTTCACAAAGAGAACTCCAAAAAGACCGCTGGGACACAGCTTTCTATGGATAACCCAAGAATCCTTCAGGGCAGCCACAGCTCTTGGGTATCTGAGTCCCTGGCAGTTCATATCTGCTCTGTGGCTTGTGTCCACCCAGAATTCTTCCTCATTCTCCCAAAAGGAGGTAAGCTCAGGCCCCAGACCCTCCACAGCCCCCCCAATCCAGGAGAGAAGTCCCTGTGGGGCTGTCAGGCTGGTTGCTCATCTTTGGATGGGACATCATGGCTGCCATGTGGTTCCCTAAATTCACTCACAGATGGGCACATTCCTTGGTGCTATGAGCACAGTGGCTGCCGATCTGGGCTTCTCCCCACCATGAAACCCACGAGGAGTCAGCATGAGGGTGTGATCCTCCTTCAGGCCTGCTCAGTTGTCTTTCTCTGGAGCAGGGGGATTGAGGGACATATGGACAGCGAGAGGTCATGGCCTGATGCTCCACCTTCTCACTATACCAACCGCCTTCTGCCCACAGGTCTATAACTCTGCACCCGCCATCCGCTGACGGGCACTTATCCATCCATTACTCGCAGTCTCACTCCTGAATCCACTGTCTACCCGCTCAACCGTGCACCATTCCCGACATGTCTTCATGGGTTGATATGTGCAGAGCTGTGCACAGACCTGCCCTTCCACACCTAGGGCCACATCTTATCCACCGTCACTGCTCTTCCTGAATCCCTCTGCCCGTCTAATCCTATCATCACTTTACAGGCACTCAAGGTCCTCCCTACCCCAGCACTCATTAACCCATCTTTCTACACATCCATTCTCTCATGTCTACAGTCACACAATCTGATGCTACCTCTGTATTCACCCAGCTCTTCACCCCTCTATCCCCAGGCCTCTATACAGCCACCCACCCATTCACCCATGGGCCTTCAGTCATGGACATTTTCTTCTGCCTGTTGGGTCCTCTCTCTAGACCAACTCTGCATCTCCTTCCACCCATCCTCTTTTTCCCCTATAACCATCAAGCTTTCCTCCCATCACCCACCTCTCCAGCTTTCTATTCGTTTATGCACAGTCTGTCCCGTTACAGACTCCCATCAATACATCACCACCACCCATCTCTATCACTTTCCCCAGGCCTGACGTCTCCTCTTCGTTCCTTCCCAGCATGCACCACCAGCGGCATGACTTAGGATCTCTTCACCGGTCTCCCTACTCCACCTTGGTTCAGAGACGGTTGATGTGACACCACTGCAGCCCCCTAGGGCCGGGTAGCTGCTGCTTTCCCCCAGAGGATGCCCATAGAGGCACCATCCTGACCTCCAAGCTCAACTAGTGAGGCATAGAAACGCCTTCTCATCCTCTGCTACACTGGCCAGGGTTCACATCTCTCACTAGACTGCGAACTCCTGAAGGTCAGTTTACCTAAGTGTGTCCGAGGAAGTATGCAAGGTGAAAAAGTATGCAAGGTGAACATAGAATGTCCCAACTCATTCACCCACCTTTCCACATTCCTATGACTGCCCAGCAGCTGCGGCCACTAGTCATCTGCTGGGGCCTGCTCTGGGTCACTCTCCAGGCTGTGTCAGCTGCTTGGCCTCTGCTGGTCTCCATAGAGGTCTGGGGCCTTGCCTGACATCACACAGCAAATCACTGGCAGAACAGAGACTGGGACCCAGGGTTTCAGACCGAG
Source organism: Ellobius talpinus (assembly GCA_001685095.1). Taxonomy (NCBI): domain Eukaryota; kingdom Metazoa; phylum Chordata; class Mammalia; order Rodentia; family Cricetidae; genus Ellobius; species Ellobius talpinus. Next base: position 10,516 of record LOJH01053843.1, read on the forward strand.
TCCAGAGTCCTCCATCAGTCTCATGACCATCTCCGAGGCAGGATGGGAGCAGAGAAGGGACCGTGGGGCAACTATTGACCAACACAGCAAGCTTAGGTGCTCTGAACATCAGACCTGTGCTGGAAGGACCCTGGCCTTTGACAGCTACATTTCATCAAGATGCTTTTCTCATGCTTTCTGACTCCTCCCTGCAAGCCCTGTTCCTCTACCCCAATGCCAACTTCACATCTTCTAACTTAGCCTGTGAGTTGTGGGGAAATCTTGTAGACTGTCTCCAAGCCATGGATTGATGGAATGCTGTCACTTCCTCCTATCTGCTCGTTCATCCACTTATCCATCCATCCATTCTTCGAGGTGCTGCTATAGCGAGGGTGCTGGTGACACTACCCAATACACACTAGGTATTCTATAAATGGAAGCCGCTGCAGGCCAACCGGGTGCTCAAGGCCTTTGAGAGAGAGTAACTGGAAAGTTCCTGTCCAGACTACTTCAGACTGAGTTATGCTCTCAAGCCCCTGAGGGTTGGTTCCTCCCTCAACTTCTAGCCTATGGGAAGCTCCTACAGGCCATGGCCCCAAGCAGCTCTGCTTTCCCACAGGTTCCAAAGGCTCCAGGTTTTGTCACACAGATCACAGGAATGTACACACGTGAGACAGTAACTCGGGAGGGTCCTCGGTACCGTGCAGCAGCCCCTTGCCTTGCGCCTGCATCTGCCACTGCTCACTTTTCAGAGCCGCCCTGATTATAGTGAGATGTGGGGAAATTAAGGGTTTGTAGGAGGCTGCCCGGTCTTGCTGCAGCCTCCCCGCCCTCCTTGTCACAGATGCCAGGCAGTGCCGCCCCCAACGGCCACTTGCCGTAGTGGGCTGCCCAGACACACCACAGTGGTTAAAGGGCTTCCTCCTAGAGACCTTCACATAGCCGGGACTTGCTCCTGGCCAGGGGAGGAACTGAGGTCCAAAGAACTGAAAAGACCATCCCATGGTCTCCAGGGTCCCGGGGTATTGGGACCTTAGGATAAGGCAGTCCATGAAGAAGATGCCCCCATCTGCACCCAAGGCGCTAGGTCAGGGACTGCACTGGTGGGTCAACCCTGGCTACAGGGCTGGCTGCACATTTGCATGTTTCACTTTTCCTGCAGTCAGCCCTTGCTCCAGCGGACCTTCCCGGCTCCCATCCTGCTCACTCAGGAGATTCTGGGATGTCGCCTACACAGCTCCTGCCCCAAAGGAACCTCGCTATGTTGGGGTGGGCACATACGAAGAAGGAAACACCTCTAAACCAGGCAGGAAGCAGAAATGCTAGGGGCAGAGATTCCCAGCCAACGTGCTGAGGCTCTGTGAACTGGTCAGTCTGCGGAGCCGCCCTGGCTGAGGCCCTGCCTCCCCAGCCTCAGTTTCCTCCCCTGTCAGTAGAAGGGCTGCTGGCGGCCTGCTAAGGCGGCCTGAGAGGAAGGTGCCCGAGGCTTGCGCGTGCCCATTTGCGGCCCACGCTCGGGAACCAGCCCCTGTCCAGTCTCCTTCCGGCTCTGCGGCCTCTCTGCGGCCGCCCCCCTTCCTCGAGCGGGGTGGGCTCAGCGGGCTCCCCGCACCCGCCTTCCGCACGTCCA
>LOJH01053846.1:0-12123 GCA_001685095.1 Ellobius talpinus
TGTGGGAAGTCCAAGGTCCTCCCCCCTCCATCCAGGTTTAGGAAGGTAAGCATCATAATTATTTTCTAAGGATCATTATGTGCAAAGATTTTATCAATATCTTTGGCCATCAACAAATTTACATTTGCTTGGAAGACATATAAACAATTACTCTGCAATTGAGAGAGCTGCTCACTGATGAGATTTCTGATTTTATCCTGATAAGCAGAGCTCATTTAGCAGATATCTATCTGTTGTAAGCTGCCATGGAGAACTCTGCTGAAAAAGCAATCCAGCCGCGGAAGAATAGTTTCTTCCAGAAACGGTGACAAGTGGTTATCCCTAAGCAAAGAGAGAAGGCTGAGATTGTCTTACATTATATTTAAAAACTGAGGATGATGAAACTTTGAAAGGAAAACTAAGGAAAAAGTCTTCATGAGTCTGGGTTAGGCAAAAAAAAATGAGAATATGCAAAAAGAGCAATCCACAAAGAGTGAAATCACGATGGCTAGAAGGGTTGCTCACTTGGAATCATGTTTGCTAATGCAAGTATAAAGATCTGAGTTAAGACTCCCAGAGCCCATAAGGAGTCACACCTAGAGGTCTAGCCTGCAATTTTAGCGCTGGAGAAGTGGAAACAGGAGCTTCCCTGGGGTGAGCTCCCAGTCAGCCCTGCTCACAAACCTCTAAGCTCTAGACTCCAGACCTTTTCTCAAAAACTAAGGTGGAAAGCAATTGCAGAAGGCACCCAGTATCAAGCTTTGGACTCTGCATGTTCATGCACACACACACACACACACACACACAATATTTAATTTATGTATTACCATCATATGATCCAACTGAGAACCTCTGAGGCGTGTCCCCAAGAAAGCAGTAAGTTGGACACAGGTAAAGCATGCACCATAGCAGAAAATACCTGTGAGCTGGAACTGGTGGGAAGGGAAACCAAGTATCTCACAGAGGGGATGGGCCTCCCTCCTGGCATTTAGGGGTCCTCTGTGCCACCTTTGCTTCCTGTACCACTTCTCTGGCTCCAGAATGGCAAATGTGACCACTTCAGGTGAGTGATGGTTTCTTTCCCATATGCAAAGGGATGTATTGTCAATATAGAAGTTTCTAAACGTGCATAGAATGACGTCTTTGCTTCCAATCCTGAAATAGGGTGCAGTGAATATCAGTGTAGTCAAAGGAGCCATCTCTGAAATGTAACCATGATGGCTCAGCTGTCACACTGGATGCATCCTGTCCTCCATCGGGAATCAGGATGTTCAACCTTCTCGAATGACTCAGCACACTGCTGTGGTAAGTAGCTGCCATGGAGAGAAGGTAAAATGTTAAAACCGCTCTGCTTCACCCTGACAGCAGCTCAGATACCCCTTTCCCTTTCAGCTAAGCCTCTTTCTTCAATTTAATCTGCCTACAGCCTTTCAGACAGAGTGTTATCCCATATATTGCTGTTAAATATGAAAAATGATACGATCTCTACCCTTTTGCAAGAACCATTGTCAAATTATACCCACCAGTAGGTAATATACCACTTGAGTCGGTAATTTCAACTATTTGTATGCATTCAGGCTTCCCAATTACCCCTCCAAGCTGTAAATTGCCTATTTTGAGAGCATAATTTGATTTTTAATGTTTGTCTCCACAGGCTGATTTGTTTTGTCTTTTGATTTGTTTCACATTTTAGTAATTAATTTTAAAGTGACACCATCTCTCCTCAAAGTAAGGTAGGGACTGCAAACCCCTGAGAGCTGGAGCCATCTGATACTGATAGAAATTTTGGTCTGGTCATAGATATTAAGTGAACCATATCAGCCCCCCCACCTTTGTTTTCTCTGGAGGCAACACATCACTTCTTTTAAATGAAGTGTACTGACTCAAACCTCCATGGACACTGCAGAATCTCTCAGGTTCAAACCCACATGAGGAAGCAAAGAGACCTACGAAGTACACTTACATTGTGGGGTTTTGCTAAGTAGTAGTCTGAAAGCAAAGGCAAAAGTGTTTTGGGGGTTACATGCATGCCTTTTCCCTTGATCTATCCTGAATCTTCATCTTGCTGACAAAATCTGAAAAGCAAAAAGTGAGTTTCTCCTTCTCAGACATACCCTGTGGAAACCTATGCTATGGTAACTTGAGAAACACAAAACTTCTGACTTGGCTGATCTTATAGTCTCTCTGTCTTCTGCCTGACAACGACCCCTGAGCTCGACGTGATAGGCATGTGTCTGTTTACAGCTGAACACTACAGCTTGGAGAAAATTCAGTAATCACTCTTAAGAAAAACCTACTATAAAAATGAGCAAACAGGGCAAAGGGAAAAACAGAATGTATGGTGTAAAGTGAAAAAGAGAACCAGAGAATCTAATGATGGAGTCAAGGCTTGTGCTGAAGGAGATAAGGGAAGAGCTAATCCAACATGGAGTACAGGGGTCAGGGGTCTGGGGTGCCCTAAGGAAAAGACCTCTTCCAACTATGCTTCCAACTTGAGGAGAGAAAAGGCTTGTGGAACTTTCTGCTCCTACAATAATTATCAAAAATTCTTGCAATATGATTTAAAAGTTCCAGGACCTACGCCAAGATGCCAAAAATCATGGCAGTGTTGTCTACGTATTTCTGTCTCCAGAGGCATGAGGATACATAACTAAAGGCATTTTGGAACCTTCCTCCATTGTTAAGGAGAGCCTCTGAGGGAAGGCATTTGGCAGGGAAGTTTCTTACAGGAGGCCTTCGAGAAACCATTGCATGAAACTGTGAAAGTGGAGCCTGGATTGTGTTGGGGACCCCAAGAACCTGGAGATGTCACAGCCATGGGACATACGCCAAAAAGTGCTGCACACGTGAAATAGAACCAACCAAAGAGAGACAAGAGTTTTGCACTCAGCAAAGCTGAAAGAATGGAGTCAACTAAACCTTTTCACTTTAGACATGGAGCTACAGGATTTGCAGTTTGCCCTGCTGAGTTTCAATTTGCTTCAATTCTGTATTTCCTCACTTTGTCCCCATTCTTTCCTTTTGGAATGGTAATGTGTTTTCTGGGCCATTTCATGTCGAAAGTATGTAACTTTTTGTTGTTGTTTTTGGGGTTTTTGTTGTTGTTGTTGTTGTTTGTTTCTTTCAAGACAGGGTTTCCCTGTGAAACAGTCCTAGCTGTCCTGGAACTAGCTCTTGTAGACCAGGCTGGCCTTGAACTCACAGGGATTCACCTGCCTCTGCCTCCTGAATGCTGGGATTAAAGGCATGCGCCTGGCAAAAGTATGTAATTTTTAAAAAGACAGTTACAAAGCCTTCATTCTCAGAAGAGAATTTGGACTTTGGATTTTTAAACAGTGTAGAGACTCTGAAAGAGTGGAGACTTTTGAGATGGTAAAAATGCATTTTGCATGATCATACGGACACCAAGCCTAGAGGAGCCAGGGAGTGGAATTGGATGGTTTGAATGAGAGTGCTCACTATAGGTTCATGTGTTTGAATACTTGATCCCCAGTTTGTGGAACACTTTGAGAAAGATTAGGAAGTGCCGCATTGTTGGAGGAGGTGTGTCACTGTGAACAAGTTTTTGTGCTATTCCCAATCTCCTTCTTTCTCTCTCTCTCATTCTGCCCCAAAATGGGAGCTCTCAGCTACTGCTCCAGCATAGAGGCTTCCTGCCTTGATGGTCATTGGTACAAGAACAGAGGATTTGAAAGAACATTAAAATGTCACTTGCCTACTCTTTTAGTTCCTTTCACATTTCTGTGATAAAATCGAGGTAACTTATAAAAAGAAAGCATTGAATTTGAGGCTTATGGTTCCAGAGGGTTAGAGTCCATGACAATGGAGAAAACCAGTTTAATTCTATCTGTCAAGATTTCTTCTCCACTGCCAGTCATTTTCCAGGATCTACAAGGACATGAACAACAAGAACTTCAGAAACAAGGACTGTGCTCACCTTGTGGCAGTCTAGAAATTACAGTGAAGGGGTGGGGGGTGGGCGAACAGAGGGCCTGCTGTTTGAAGACTAGATTCAACTCTTTTATGGGAGACATGGCTATCACAGGGTGTAAGAATGATTACGCTGGGGATAAAATGAATGGCAAACCTTCTCTGAAGCTTAAGTCTACTTGTTCTCTTTATTCTTTTCCCCAACCCAAATATTTAAAGAGAATGGAACAATTCAGAGATCATAAACAATTATGCTAAACTAAAAGCAAATATGGTAATTTGAATACAGTTGGTCTCCATAAGCTCACAGGGCGTGGCACTACTAGGAGGTGTAGCCTTGTTGGAGTAATATGTCCTTGCTGGAGGAAATGTGTCACTCTGGAGGTGGGCTTTGAGTTCTCCTATGTTCAAGCTACTCCCAGTGTCACAGTCTACTTCCTGTTGCCTGCATATCAACATGTAACAGCTCCTTCTCCAGCACCATGTGTGCCTGCGTGCTGCCGTGCTCCCTACCATGATGATAATGAACTAAACCTCTGAACTATAAGCCACTGCCAATTAAATGTTTTCCTTTATAAGAGTTGCTGTGGTCATGGTGTCTTTTCATAGCAACAGACACCCTAACTAGGACAGTAAAAATTAGAAAAATTTTAAAAATATGGTAACCTTTGAATTTCCGTTATTGCTATATCTGTATACATAATGCTATTAGATTTAAAGATGCCATGATTTGAGATGTGCCAGTATAGAAGAGGTAGATTAATGTACATGTCTGAGACATCCCAATGCTTGGCTGCCATGGAAGCATGATAATGGTCCAGTTAGGCCTTTGTTTTAGCCTGTATTTCCTATGGATGAGAAGTAAAAATACATTTCTTTGCTCTAAGTGGTTTCATTTTCATTTGCTTATTTCTTTAGTTAGGGAGCAATTTTAACTTACTTCTAAAAGTGGTAGAAACATAGCTCTCATTGATACTCTCCTAAATTAATCATTTTCTTGGGCAAAATAAACTGTATATTCAGTTTTTTTCATAAAGCCACTGTGTTTATTCCATTGTATGAGATGAAAAAGCCCATCCCATTACATTCCTTCTAAACAGAAGCATGAAGAAGTTGAATTCTGGAGAAAATTTTTTTTCATTTCCAAGCACACAATTCCCCTGAACCAACACCCTTCCACACAGAGGATGCCTGACATTAGACCCTCACTCCTGAGTCTTTCCCACCTCATTCACCTGACAGCCTTCTCCACAACAGACATCTTATCAGATGTGACTGATTGCTGTAATCTGTACTCTGGGCAGCCATTAAGCAAATTACCTGAATCATTGCAAGGATTAGTCTCATTAACACATGATTAGCATCAAATTAAAATAATGAGTGTTTAACTTCTGATGTCTTCCAGTTGTTTGAACAGCTTGATCAGCCACACCAGGCTGGCAGAAAGGTGGGGGTGTCAAAAGCTACAGAAAAAAAGGAGGCTGCAGTGTGCAAGCCACTGCTCAGTTCACCAGCAGAAGGAAGTGAGATCAGACCCAAACTATCTGGAAGAAAGCAGTGTCTAAACAGAGGTCCTTCTGCTTGCCAGCCATTCATCTGGAGTGAGGCTTTGCATAGTAATGGTGTACTAGCTCACCCCTCCACATCCTGGATGCTCATTTCCTTCCAGCTTTCCTGTCTCAGAAAGCACAAAAAGCAGCTTTTCTCCTTCCTGTTTTAACAGCCTTATGAAAACTGCCTTTGAAGGATGGGGGATCTGAATAGACTAACCGGCTAAGATCAGATTCTCCACGGTCCCCACATTTTTCCTTGAATTGATGACTAATCAATTACTAAAATTAGGAAAGGCTTGAATTATCTCAGGTGGTTGTGAGGAACACTGGTTACATGTAAAAGATGCTGTACTCCCATGGGAAATTTGATGGAGGGACAAGAGGACCAGGTTAGCATGGCCTTGTCTATCAACTAGCAGGGTTAGAGGACAAAAGCCAGGCAGTTGGGGAAGCTTCTTTTGTTCCTGAAATTTCGCAATCCTGAGAGCCTGCAAATGGTCAGACTTCTGTGGAAGAAAGTGAATGAAGTACCAAAGGCCTACTACATCTTACTCTAAAGAGAAAGCATTTAATTGGGGTTTACTTACAGTTTCAGAAGTTTAGTCTATTGTCACGGTAGGAAGCATGACAGCTTGCAGGCAGACATGGTCCTAGAGAAGTAGCTGATAGTTCTACATCCAGATCCACAGGAAACAGGATGAGAGAGCCACTGAGCCTGGATTGGGCTTTTGAAATCTCAGCTCCCATCCCCAGTGACACACTTTTCCCAACAAGGACATTCCTATCCAACAAGACCACACCTACTCCAACAAGGCCACATCCCAAAATACTTTCAAGTAGTATCGCTCCCTGGTGACCCCCACATTCAAATCTATGAGTGCATGAGGGCTAGTCTCCTTCAAACCACCACATACTGAGATGAATTCCTCTACCAAGCCCACAAAAAGGGTAATACAAGTACTGTTTTATGAAAGAAACAATGAAACATCAGGAAAAGTATAAAGATAAAAATCACAAAAGCTAAACAGTAGTGCCTGCTGTTAGATATTACCAGAAAAACCAAGTGTTTTCCTCTACTCTTCTTAGATCCTCCACATGGAGTCTCATAAATTAGAAAGGCCAACAGCAGGATAGTCAGAGAGAAACAACTGGAAGTGTCCCGGTGTGTTTGTGAGAGAGAGACAAAAACACAAAATCATGCTAAATACACCATCTGAACTGGCTCAGAGACAATTGCTGCTGCTTAGTCTCCTTGCTGAAGATGGGAGAGAAAATAAATTCAAGTAAGTTTTTAAGTGTATAACATAGTATTCAGAAGTGATATCAGAAGGAAACAAGAGCAGAGGCTGAGTCCCTAAGCATCAATCGTCTAGGGATAAAAGTACAAAGGACAGTGTAGCAGTGGTCAGGTCACTTTAATGACTGTAATATTTCTACATTTTATGTCAGTTATGAGACAAAGTTAGATCTAAGAAGACCACAAACACCTGGGCATTTATGCTGGATCTCTAAAGCAAATAACAGAAAACAATGCAAAGGCAAATAGATAAAAATATAATAAACGAAAATGAATTTTGAAAAGATGAAAGAATCCAAGATGGAGAAATATATAATTCCACAATTGTGATAGTTAATATTGTTTCTCTTAGCGATTGATAGAACAAGGTAAAAAAAGTAAAATGATGAATGTTTACTGAAATTTACTATTTTGAGCTGCATAAGTCATATATTGATCAATTACACATTTTTTAAGAAGATATAAACTAGACCTAAAAATAATTGTTATTTTAAATGGATTGTAAAGATAGACATTTTCTCTGACCAAAAAATATAAAAATGAAAAACATTTCTAAGGAAGTAGTGGTCAAGAAAACAACAAAAAGAGAAATCTGAAAATATTTATAAATTAAAAATGTAACCTATAAAAAGCATTTTAAATACAAATTTAGAAAAGGAAAGACAAAATTGAACAGCAAAGACCTCAAACCGCCTAAACTTATACCTGAACAAACTAGAGAAAAACAAGTTGTTCATAAATAACCAGAAGAAATAAAGGCAAATAACTAGAGATTAGACAAAAATAAAATAAAATATAAACTGAACACAAAATGAAGAAAATGAAAAACTAAGCAAAAAACCGTTGTTGGAAAATGCCAAAACCACAAATCATTAACCTAACTAGCCAAAAATTTGAAATAGTCACTAAAATCGAAATAAGAGCACGTCTTTAATGCCCTCTGAAGTGAAAGTTCAGTGGAATACCAGCAAGGATGTGTAGTAAGAGATTTCACATATTCGATGAAGTGGTCTTCCTGGAAGACCCAGTGATGATGAAGACAGAGACCATACAAGTAGACCTAAAGCAACCAAATACATCAAAACTGACTGTCACCAAGCATTCCCACTGAGGAAAACTCATGACAAAGAAAATTAGAGAAAACCGTGATTCAGTACTGTTTTTAATGGAAGTTTAGAATTTTCTCAAAACTACATTTTAAAAAATGACAGAATACCAGTAAGTCATTTATTATTARTAGTATTAGTATTAGTATTAGTATTAGTATTAGTATTAGTATTAGTATTAGTATTAGTATGTATGTGTGTGTGTGCAGTTTCATGTGCAAGTTTGAGGGAAGATGTGTGGAGAACGAAGGTCAACCTGCAGAAGCAATCCACTTCATTTTTTGCTCTTTTGATTTTTCATTTTGTGAGATTTATTTATTTTATCTGCTTAAATGTTTTGACCACACACACATACAAATACACACAAACAAATGCATCAGGCTTGTGCCTGGTACCATAAGTGTGCAGAAGAGGGTATTGGGTTCCAGGTAACTGGAGTTAAGAATGATCTTGTGAACCATGTAGGTGCAGAAATCTAAACTCCATCCTCAGCAAAAGCAGCCAGTGCTCAATGAGCATTCTCTCCAGCCACCACTTTGTGTTTTGAGAGGTGCTTTCTGACTAGCACCTGGGTTCACCAGAGAAACTGGACCAGTCAGCAAGCCCAAGGCATCCACCCTTCTCTATTCTGAGGTGTCAGGATCACAATCTTATACCACTGTGATTTCTTACATGAGGTATGAGAATCCCACTCAGGTCCCCATGCTTTTACACCTAGCACTTTACTACTGAGTTACACTTACATGAGGTTGAGAATCCCACTCAGGTCCCCATGCTTTTACGCCTAGCACTTTACTACTGAGTTCTTTCCCAAGCCCCTCCTTTAGTGTTATTTGTAGTTACTACAGTCACCGTCTCTGTGAATGCTGGAGAAAGTCCTATGCCAAATAAATAATCTTCTCCAATGGTGATTGTCTTATGACCATGTTAAAAATAAGCTAGTTCTTTAATGACAACTAGGTTGTGAACAACTGGAAATTAGAAAGGTACAGGTCACTGATTTTAAAGTAATAATGAAAACTGAATGTTTTATTAATGCATATTTATAAATCACTTTAATACACATGAACCAACATGAGTCAGTTATATATTCATTTTGTGGTATGGCTTAAATCTGTGAGTTGACTACAATAGATCTGAATACCAATCAAATTTATATTGCCTGTGTTTATAATAATTATCAGCTATCCTTAGGGCTTTTGTTAGATTAAATCAACTCTGATGTCTAGAATCAGATACAGATACACACTGAAAAGCAGAAATGAAAGAAACAACTGCATCTAGCTAGTAATGTGTATGAGAAGCATTTCAGGAAGAAATTGTTTCTTGATGTTATATTTAAATTGAGCTAGTGAAATGGAACAACCACTTTAAAATTGCAAGTTTTTTTTATAGAAAGCAAGGTCCCTCCTTCTCCAAAGAAATTAAAGATAGCAGTAATTAAGGCTCACAATCCTTTATACCACAAAACAGTGCAACTCACAAATAACAGAAGCACAAACAAACTTTTAGCTCTGGGCACATCTATAGCAAATGACTACTTCCAGCATGGAAGTCTTCAATGTCTGCTGCTATGATAAATATTCATGGGCAGAAGACACTAAAACTAGAGTGGGAAGCTCTCTTCTTACCGCTAAAGCCTTGATATGTCTTCATTGCCTAGAAAAGTAAGCTCAGGAAAAGGCAGACTGTGCCTTCAAAGGAATGTGACTATGTCTTCTGCCCACCCTCTTTCTTACCCATTGTAGTATATAGTACCATGTCATTTGCCCTCTCCGGTCTTCAACCTCTCCTTATTATCCTAACTGAATAGTGATGTCATATATGACAGTCCTATATTAAATTTCAATCTGAAAAAAAGTGTTTACCAGATTCATAAGGAAATGAAACTGCTTTGCTGTAGTTAAAGCAGGGACATGAAGTGGTTACATCAACTGCAATCCAAAATCACAGTGGATACGGCTTTCTTTCTATTGCTATAATTGTTTCAGATTCCCAACTCTAACTACACACTAGTATATTCACCGTCCAGATGAACTTGCCCTCACTGATTAGAAAACAGCAGGAATATTGGGTGAAAACTGTTCTTCAAAAACCACCAAAGTACATCCAAAAATTTGATCTTCTCTGAAAAATTCCAGAGTGTTTGGATGAAGCCAAAACCCTTACTTAAAATGCTCAATACCCAGAATGGAAGTTTTCCAAACTAAGACTCCTGAAGACAAAGAACAAAGAACTCAAATATGGCTGCCCTTCCTCCCAAAAGACGCTTTCAACTGATGAGCCATAATAAGTAAAGATGAAGAGAAAGAACTCTGAAACTGATATTAAGAACATATCCATTTCACAGGTGCTTAAGCCACCTTCTATAAATGTCTACATCTAGAGTTCAATTAAAAATAAAAGCCATGCATTCTTGCTACACTAATGCAGTCTTCAGTGTTAGAAGAAGTGTGCTAACAGTGACTGTAATAAAATTTCAGTAAATAACTACACTGCATATATTCCCACATATCCATAGAGTTCAGAGTAAGGGGGAATTAAGAATGGTTTAGTACAAACTCCCAAAGATAAAAGTGGAGATACTGGTGACCTAGTCCTTAGTCATATGTTAAATAAACAAAAAATAATCAAAATTCTCTGAGGTTAAAGAAAGTCATTAGTAATCTAATCTAATATTATTAAATCCCAGTGATTACCTTACTCATTCTGAAACATTAGTCTATATATGTATAGTAACTTCTGCTAGCTGAGAACCATTTTCTTAAACACTAAAATTGTTAAACCAATTATAAGATGGTGAGATATAAATGGGGAGATATCTTGGTCTTTAATTCCAGAACTGAGGCATGGTCCGGCTCAGTAGGACACATATGGATGTGCTGAAAACATTTGACAATTTGAACACATTTTCAGTGTTTCTTTTTATTTAGCCTAGAATTCTCCTAGATCTGGCTCTGATTAAAGCAGGCATGGAGAGGAGTCCAATTCAAACAGGAGAAGTGTGATTCTCTTTCCACTAATTCAGTTTTCTGTGTTAGATCAAATGAAGCTCCAATTATGAGTATAAGGAGAATTGAGCAAATATCAGCCCTACAGGACTCATGTTCTGGCCCACAAACTCCACTACTACCTTGGAGGAAAGCTTTTGGTCATTCCCCTTCTGTCACCCTTGCCAAGTCTCAGGAGTTGATGTAGGAGGGTCTTCTATCTATCTGTTGCTTTCATTGGTTAATTAATAAAGAAAATTGCTTGGCCTGATAGGTCAGAACATAGGTAGGCAGGGAAGACAGAACACAATTATGGGAGGAAGAAAGCAGAGACAGGCAGACACCATGCTTCTCCAACCCAAGACAGACAGTGGTTAGACTCATGCCGGTAAGCCACAGTCAAGTGGCACTCCAACGTGGTAACTAAATCCACTTAAAAACATGAGAGGGCTTAAAAAAATTTAGAGGGGGAGAGAGTTTAACACAGCTTTTTGCTGTTTGCTGGGATGTGCCGTAGAGAGATTTCTTGTTTCAGCAATAGCGGCAGAAAAAAAAGCCACGCCATTTGAAAACGTGGCTTCCTGGGCTGTGCCGGGCCACCAGGGCAAACTCTGGCTTTAAAGCTTTTCAATGGCTTTTATGAGACTGGATGTTTGTGTGCTGCTTGGGATCGGGAAGAAAGTACTCTGAGACCATGCCAATAGCTCACCGCTCCTGTCTTCACCTGGGCAGATGGCAGGATCAGGCCTAGGCAAGTGGGAGACCATGGCAGATTTCTGCTGCCATACAGAGAGATGTTTCCAGGCTGTGCAGTGCTCTGTGTGACAGATTTGGCTGTAACTTGGATGAAAAGAGTTTCTGTGCTGCACGCTCAGTCTCAGAGTTAAAGTGCTGAGTGTGGCTCCTACCTGGAGGTGGGGGGGAAGCCACACAGTTTTAAAACGCTGGCTTTCTGGGCTATGCTCCTACCGCGACCTCTGTCTCTTGCAGGAGACAGAAAAATTGGATGGAGTTTTGTGAGTAAAGTGCTAAGGCTTGCTTGATGGCAATGTGAACTTGCTGAGTGCCTGGAACTGTGCTCAGCTCAGGGGCACCAAATGGATCTGAGGCAGGAGCGGCTCTGCCATGCTGAACTGTGCTGATCTCAGGCTGGAACTGTCATAATTATCATAATAACACCGCAGTTAAGGTTTAGACTGGGCAGGAAATAGGCAGTACCTTATTACCTCTACATGGCGCAACTTAAGTTTTTAAGAAGTGCTTAGCAT